>CABFOW010000001.1:550439-613423 GCA_902141385.1 Timema californicum | reverse complement strand
TCCCCACATTCACAAGATGTCTTGTCAGAGGTGAAGGAAGGGTTTGGTAATCAGATAAATCTGTGCCAGGATCGAGGATTGAACCCCGGCCACCAGCACAGAAGTCTGACACCTTACCCCCTAGACCACCCGGTCACCTAAATGATTATTAAATTAATTACTGTAATTTATATAAGTAGAGTTTTTTTATAAAATAATACCCAAGGTAGAAAATAATTTTCCTAGCTTCTTTATATAATTCTATTTTTTTAGTTCAAATTTAATAAAAAATATAGAAGAATAAAGAATTAAGAACACAAAATAATTAATGAACTCAAAGAATATATTCACCAGTATGTATTTGTTTGTTTAAGTGAACAATGTGCGCGTAGTGTTAGCTGGTCATGATTTGAACTAGGAACAGTAAAAAAAAAGTTGTCTTAATGATATTGAAATAATTAGCCACGTGATATAATGGTCAGAACACTTGGCTATCAATATAGGGGCCCCAGGCTTGATCCCTAACTTGTACCATGTGGATTTTTTTTCTAAAAGTGTAACTATCTCATCGGTAACCAGGGTTTGTTTAAATAGTCTAAGTTAGGTAAGTGTTTCTAATAATTCCACATCTTCATATCCACTATCAGCACCACTTAATCTTATTGGGCACTCTATAGAGCCTCTACGGAAAGAATGTACGATTAGTAGATTCGGGTGTTCACTGAGAAACAGTAAGTAAGTGATGGATATTCTTCCCACAAACTGAGATACAAGCTAGTAGCACAAACACGAATGAATCAAATGATATTCAGTATATAACAATTTTTTTTAAATCACATTTTTAGAATAGACTATATTACACACCAAGAAATATTGCGATGATTCACTCATTTATTTTTTACCCTCCCCCTCATCCCTTCCCCCTTCCCCTTAAATGATATAAAGTAGTCATAAGACTACAGTTTGAAAATATTAACAAAATACAATAACTATTTTATAATGGCTACAAAATGTGTGGAATCAATCATTTTAAAATATAATCAAAGTGAATTTTTAGTTGATGGTTATTGAAGTTGTAAGATATAGCTTAATATTAAAACATCGTATGATCCGAATGATTAGTAAGACAGGTGCTCTCTCTCTCTCTATATATATATATATATGTATATATATATGTATATAATATATATATGTATATATATGTATATATATAAAAATTAAAACATTTAAAAAGATGTGATATTAAAGCAACCTTTCCTTTATAAGCCTTATAGCTTTATTGGTAGAATTGTTTAAATTTGTTTTTATTAAAATGTAAAATTAAGCTATGGTTATGCTTATGTCTCTACTCTTTTTTATTTGTTTAGACTTACATTTTCATTGGTGGGAAAAACTTTCTCACTCTGTCATATTTACACCAATATGTACACGAGTAACAATAACGTGGTTTGGCCAGTAGGTAAAAGATTTAGTTAGCTTACTTTATTATTTACCACATATCCTCATCATCCAATCCACCAGGGTCGTCCTTAGAGGTGTGCAAACGTAGCGGCTGCATAGGGCCCCATGATTTGGAGAGCTCCCCGCTTTCTTAGATGACAGAGGGAAAATACTATTTGTAAGGGGAACATTTTACTTGCGTGCTCGTATAAGAATGTGATCTAGCAAATTTTACAAGAATGTAAGAAAATATAAAAAGTTCAAATTAAATGTTTCACGATAACCTTTTAACGCATTGATAAATTTAATTCTATTTTATTACAGTTATTATAAGTACGTTTATGCGAATCAAGCTCGTTGGGGAGTAAAATATATAGAATGATTGAGGAGAGATACATCCCTAAATATATTAAAATATGGTTTCTAGCATTAATTATTACGTTTATTTAATTTTAAGGGCATTTCCTAAAACGTCTTAAGATAATGGTATATTATATAATACAATGCCAGCAATTGTAGTAAAATTAAACCCTAATTAATTTGTTTTAATTTTGGAATGGTGGGGGGGGGGAGGTGGATAAAGGAGGCAGATAATCGGAGGTCCCGTATATGAAGTTTTCCCAGGGCAAAATGTCTGTTAAGAGTGGCCCTTCACTCTAATATTTAATGGTACTAGTCTCTAGATGCCACCTCCCTATGCTATCGTGGTCCATCCCCTTCACCTACTTGCTACATCGCAAGCCGCAACTAGGGATAATTTTTTATGGAAATTTACGATTGAAAAAATACCGGGAAATGCCCTGCTTTAACACAATTATGATATTACCTACTTTAAGATAGTTGTGTTATAATACTGTACTTAATGCACCTCTGACAAGACATCTTGTGAATGTGGGGAATGCCAGGCCTCTACCGTGGTTCGGATCCCACGTTAAACTGTAGATCCTCCATTTCATCTCACAAATCACCCTACCATTACACATTAGCGTAAGTGCGTATTACCCGAACGGGTAGTAAGACGCGGTGCTAATAATAATGTACTTAATGTATCTGCTATATACACTAAATTTAATTGAGTCAAACTAAGAATATACGCCTCATTGGAGAATGGGAAAATATCCACCGATAGACACTGTTTACAAAAGAGTTACACGTTTGACAACTCTTTCCGATGTGGTTTATAATAGTATTATTATTATTATTGTCATTATTACTATCACCATGTGACCTGTTTCGGTGTCCATATGGTCTCATACGTTTCAACCGCAATATACTAGATTGTCAGTGACCGGGAGATCGGGGATCAAATCCCGGTCAGGAGTACTGAAGGAAACTCTCACCCTCTGAGTAATAAATGTACAAGTACTCGTCTGGAGATAGAAAGTGAAGCTCTGGCATGATAGCATTAGGATATTACCCATGATTTGTTTTAAATATATACATCTTTGTATATATAATAGACATACCTATAATTTTGCATATATACATGTGTTTATTTGTATACATACATATAATATGTATGCGTATGAAGTGTGTGACGGCAACAATTAAATTATTTATGCTGAGGAATGTGACAGACAACGTGCTTAGGTTTACCTGACGTCCAGTTGGGCTCATCTGAATGATATTATCACACAAAAATTGAGAAATAGTAGTATGGAGCTTACGGTTTTTTTAACAAGTGAGAATTTACATTTCAATAAAAGTGTTGATTTTCAAGTTTCTAATCGACTAATTATTGTTTTAGCCCCAGAGTGTTTATTCATATATGTATGTATACGTATTTAAATTATGTATATATATATATATTCATTGTATACCTAAGTACATATATATATATATACATTTATGTATCCATATATGTACGCATTTATATAAACAGATATGTGTGTGTGAACAGATGTTTAGATACTTGACTTATAGAATTGGCACCTCACTTTTAGTCCAAATAGTTTAAAAGTATTTTAATAATGATTTTTGTCTATGATTTCAAATAAAAGTTAAATAATTTTTTCATGAAAACTTTAGATCTTTAAATAATTATTGTGATTATGATTGTTATTTTGAGTATTGCGTCTTAATACTTGTTTAGGTTATACACCTATGTACAGATTACATTAATAGGTTAGGTATTAGGAAGGTTTAATTAGATGAAATAGGCCCGCATTTGAGTGGAGGGAGAGTGGAAAACATTTAGGGAAAACCATCCTCAGTGCACCAGACTGGGATCCAACCCTGATCTCCCTGTTTTTAGCAGTCTAGTCCAACACGAGATTAGTGCGTTAGACAATGCTGCCACCAAAGTGGGTATATATATATATATATATATATTTTTAAAATATCAATTAGCGTTGATAAGAGCCCCAATTTTCACCTGACGGCATAGTTTTTAGAAAATATGAACACACACTTAGAGGACCCTGATTGGATGTTAAGATATGCCAAAAATATAAATGTATATCTATGTATCTAATTAAATATAAATCTATATCTATATATCTAATCTATATTTTATATTATCAGTACTCTCTTATTATTTAATATATATAAATGGGTCAATTTCATATTCATATTGCGTACACCTCAAAATTGGTGTTACCTTAAATAAAAAAACGACCTACATAAACTAGAATGGAATCAGACAGTTTAATATGCGAAACTGGCTCATTCCATTCGAGTTTAGGTGGATTTTGTCTTGTATTACGTGTAGCACCACACTTGATGCGTATTCATTCTGAATATTAAACTGGCCCATAATCATAACTGCTAGCTGTATAGTATTAGTTTAGGAAATTAGGTTATGTTGCCAAGTCAACTCTCAATAGGCCTACCTGTTTCAATTTCAAATCCCTTAACTATTTTATATTACAAAATAAAGGATATAATAACACAGCACTTAGATTTTTCAAATTAAATAGCTTCCTTTGTGGTGTAGTGGTAAGTGCACCTGGCTACGAACCTAGGAGTCCCAGGCTCAATTCCCGGCCTGTACAATCAGTATTGTTACCAAAAAGGTAAATTTCTCAACGATCGTTGGGGTTTGTATGATTACGCTTAAGCCAGTTTTAAGATATTTGCTGGCTCCCCACCTTCATAATTACTATTATCACATCATCACATTGCTGAGACAGCCTCTTATGAGATACCCTGGATAACTTTCTTTTTCACCTGAATGGGTAAAAAATCAACAAACACAGGCCAACCGAACTAGACCAGAATAGATAATCTTGTGACAAGTCAAAGTTGTCATTTGGTAAAAAAACAAAATAGAAACTACTAAATATTATTTTATTTGTATCCTGTCATATTTTACTAAAAGGGTTGCTTCGTAACCCTCTTAAAGGAAGATAATATTTTTTCAATACAAGTGATATATAGGCATTAGAGTAATATTTATTTTTTATATAAAATTAATCTACCTCATCGCCTCATTCTTTTATCTACGTAGACTTAATTCTTGTTTGTCACTTTCTATCTTACTTGCCCTTTCATGACAGTAAATATTCCAACCTAATATAATAATCTTTTCATTTTACTTCCAACGTTTTTTCAATTTTTTTTTCCTTGCGTACTTTTAATAATTTAATCCTGTAGGAATAATCATTCATATCTCACATTCCGGAACGTTTGGTTCCACTTCTACCACTTACAATGTAACATTAATGAATTCTTTGGTAAGATCAAAAGGAGGTGGAAAAGTGATTGGATGTTGAAAAGGGGGCTCGGGAAATAAGGGGGGATGTGATAAAAAGAAAGAAAAGAAAATTACGTTTTGCGGTGCCCTAAAATCCGTGTAATCAATTATTGGTCTTTTCCATATTATCTTTCTATATAGACGCTGAAGCTAGCTTCACCCTCCTTACACCCCCTAAGGGCCGACCCACCCCTTTTGCACCCTACAATACTCTCTACATCTCATTTCTTTTTAGAATGTGTCTCCTTCTCGCTTCCATCACTCGATCTGCTTTTGTCTTGTCATGTAGTTTATGTCCTACGGCTCCCTAGATACATTTCTTTTTTTTCATTTTTAAGTCTAGGTAACGGCCCTTCCTGCTCTTCTAAACATGAAGTGCAATTTACAAACTGTAAGATTAAAATCTTGATCAAAATGGGTAAGTGAGAAGCAAACTAAGACTGCCATTATAAACAATATGTTATTGTTATTTTCAATTTAAATTCACACAAATTGTTTGAGAATGCTATCATAATTTATATAAATAGGTAAACACACCCTATGTGCTGGCGTTGTGAACGGTATTTGAATAAAAGGTTGACATTTCTTTTGCATTGTAAGCTTTTATCGAAAAAAAAAATCAATTATATATTTAAGAATATAAACTGAATGTGAACAAAATTGGATACCTCTTTAATATTACAAACCATTATATACGAGAATTAAATCGTCAGGTTTATAAAATAAGCATGCTTAAAATAAAAGATCTATATGCAACTTAGACCCAGAAAATATACAATAACTTCAATTTAAGCTTATGTACTATTAAAAGCCACAATCTTAGTAGAGACCAAACCCTAGGTACACTGACATAAAGAATCTTTTTTTTTTTGTCTTTGAGCTCTCAGTACACTGACGTCAGAAGTCGAGTTTTGTTTGTCGTGATATTAAGGTTATATGTTTAAATCTTGCACATTTTACCCGATTTCATGTTTGCCCCATTAATCTTATGCCCTATTTAAATATTCAATCGGAAGATATTTTTAATCTATTTGAATAATTATTGCATAAGTGATTTTATTAAATTTTTGAGAGGTTGCGCTCTTAATTAGGATGGTTTCTTTATAACAGGTTTCCACTGCTCACTGGAACAAGTCGCATTGAAACTTTGCTGTTATACTATATTTAGGAGTGGTTTTCCTTACAACACGTTCAACTGCCCGTAGCCGGAAATGGACTGACCATCTGTCAATCCACTAACAGGTAGATTGGGAAACTCACAGATCCGTTTTTAATCTTATTTTTATTTTTAGCACTTCGTCTTACTACCCATCCGGTTTATACACCCATGTACTAATTACACCAATGGGTAAGGGTTTATAAAAGGTTAATTTAGAGGAAGTGCACTCACATTTTCAGGGATGGAGAGTGGAAACACATTTAGTAAAACTACTCTCAATGCACCTGACCGGGATTGAACCCTGATCTCTCAGTCATTGGCAGTCTAATCTAACACGAGAATAGTACGTTACACCACGCACCCATCGCAGTGAGTAGGCCGATAGAGGTTGCAACCCTAGTTGGATCTGATTCAACACGTTTTTTACGTGGTCCTGAAGGGGGTGGGGAGGGAGCAGTGACCTTTGGGAGAGTAACGCACTCAGAGTTGACTTCTGTGGCGTGGCCCTGGGGCATGGCAAAGAAACAGTCTTTCAACCTTACGGTGGTCTCGCTGCGCTCCTTTTTCCAGCTTGAGTCCTTCAACAGTGGGCTTCGCTAGTGTAACTGCTGGGTGATGATAAGACTAATATCAGTGATCCTAGTGTTGAAGGAATTAAGTTGGCAAAAAGGAGCGCAACCATTTTAATCTGGATGTTGAGTGTCCGGCTATATTATTTGTCTGTGCTCTGGGGTTAAATGGAGGGACTGTACCAATCAACTTATCACCAGGACAAAGGATGTTAGTGAACTTTGATTCATTTCTACTCGTCACTGGAACAAGGTAGGTCTTGTTACACATTGGGCACCATCCAAGTCCTTTCAGACGTTGTACCTCCAGGGGATGGTCACATAAATGATAATACTGCTCATCCCCACGTATTTTCAACTCATAATAAAGATTTTTAAAAAGTCAATAAACAAAAGTGTATTAACAAATGTAAAACAAGACAAGACAATCACATGACAAATTTTCAATGAAACGTCAATTGAAAATATATCTATAAAACCCACTTAATCAAACTGCCCATATCCTTAATTGGGTAAAATTTCTACCCTTTACGTTAACTGGCCTATTCTCTTGAACATATTTTCATGTACTGGGAAAAATATTGCATGATATCTTGTCCATAACATAAAATTGGAAACGATTGCCTTATATATTTATTATTATTATTATTAGCACCGCGTCTTACTTCCCGTTCGGGTTAAACGCACTTAAGCTAATGTGTAATGGTAAGGTGATTGTGCGATGAACTGAAGGACCTACAGTTTAACGTAGAATTCGAACCACGTTGGAGGCCTGGCATTACCCACATTCACAAGATGTATTGTCAGAGGTGAAGGAAAGGTTTGGTAATCAGATAAATCTGTGCCAGGACTGAGGATTGAGCCCCGGACCCCAGCACAGAAGTCCGACACCTTACCCCTAGACCACCAGGTCACCCCCTATATATTTCAATGATTATGAAATACTAGTGGTAAAACATCAATATTTACTTGGCTAACTTGAACCATCTTTATATCCTACTAGACTAATATGGTGTCATAATCATCATGGTGAAAGTTAAATTGAAATATTTAGTTTAAACAATATATAGATTTATTACAATAAAACAGAAATAACCAAACTAAGGTTTACAATGATATTACAGGTTATACTTTGAAGTTTGATGCAGATAATTATACTTTGTGAACATGATTATTCTGCTGTAGCTACTAGGGCTGTGTAGGAGCCGGGCTACTGGATGAATTTTTCTGGAGAAGAAAATAATCAAGTAGATAATAACAAAATATAGAACAGGATATTAATATATATATATCTTAATCAGTTATGCTAGACTGGATTGTAAGATAATCTCTTTGAAACATTTTGTAATATGATAAAAAAAATTAGAAAGGTTCCTTGACTACAGTGGTCGATGGCTAACAAACAGGTGTCAACAAAATAGTACCATGGCTGGTCTCTTTCCCTTACGGTACTGCCAAAGCATTCAATAGTACAAACAAATCTAATTGCAATTAAACTAAGAGCAGCACTAACCCAATAGGAGCCCAAAAACCAGTCAAATAAAAAAGGGTATTATTTGCATGAACCCAACTATGGTTCTATAGGAGTTCCCTGGTTTGCACACCGAAGCTAAAACCACACGAGAAGCGTGTCTGCTTAACCAACACAAAATAAAGTTTTCCATCAACTCAACTGAGATATAGAATACAATACAGACAACCTGGTTGTAGCCATCCAAAAATTAAATCGGTGTACATGACGTACACGGCGTCATGAGTAACATTGAGTCAAAATAGACTAATGTAACTTGTGGAAATTTAGCAAGTCTCTACTAGTAATAATGAGACTTGTCCCGCATTCTGGAGGACACAATATTTAATCAATAAAATAAACCTTTAAATTTGGAAGTCAACAAGACTTGAAGTAGGTTAACTGTCAACTCGACATACTATCAACACAAATGAAAATCGTCTGCGACAATATACAGAAAACTAAAAAGGTGCAAATAGACATTGCCTATCTTTTACAACAAAAGTTAGATTTTAAGTCATAAGGACTCGTTGATTATTTCATGATACTTAATTGATCGAGGTCCGGGGTCCTATCCATGGCGGCGGTGGATCGGACGGCTCAAAATTCATAGTCGTCATCGAAGTACGTCATCCTGTCCATGGTGGCGGTGTATCCGACGCCTCAAACTTCATGGTCGTCGTGTTCTTTGATTCGTGACGATGCAGGAGTTCTTCCTTCAACGCTGGGTTGCAGTAAATAGGCTATAATGTGAACCCAGACGTAGGCCTTTATATATTCCCCAATCTGATACGAACGTAACAAACCAGAAAGGGTGATAAACACAGGATTATGGAAAGGACAAATACGGATGAAGATGGAGGCAAATCAGAGACCGACGCTTGGAGGGTAAGAGGGAAAAATGTTTCCTTGAATCGTCGCCAGTCTTGTCTAACGCGATGTAGGTCAGTGTGTCGATCTCGATATCCACTTTGTCAGTTGTAGTTATGATAGTAGTTGTGGCCGCCATTATTGAATAATTTTGTGCTTCACATGTGGGACAAACGAATCCAAGGACATCTTGAAAAGGTGAATAAACACCAAAGCATCTTATATTCAAATATATCTGTTTTAATTATGTTATTTAGGATCCGTTATTATTTTTATGAGAATCTGTGATATAGATGTACTTTACTATATTTTCTTGTAGACATCATGGCAAGAGTATGTAAATATATCCGACATCATCCAATGGCAAAGGTTATGCTTTAATATACTTTATTCATAAATATGATCATATTAATCCTCTTCTTTGATAACTGCTACAGTATTTATCAAAATACAAGATTTTTAACAACCACGTGTTTCAATTTGGGGAGATACAGTACATGATTTAATTTGACTGCATCTAGTCAGAGAAAATAAACTTTGAAGTAGATTACCTTTTTAAATATGTTGATATTTAATTGTAGCTGTCCAATCTGTCTGATTGACATGCTACAAACTGACACAAAACCTTATAAATATATAGAGTGAAGATGCTTATAAATAGTCGATATGAGAATGTTCTTAAATGTCCATTCACAAAATCTTTATGATTAAAATAATTTCACACTAGCTCTACCTATCCTTCCACGCTTCAATAGATAGGCATTCTGATGAAATTTGAAATCGTTTGATTATTTAAATTTAGTTTTTTCTAGGTTGGCATCGTTTGAAGAGAACTATATATTATTTATTGCGTACTCACCTTTGCAACAAGAAAATTCGGATATTTTCAAACGTTCTAATTTACATCAATACATACTAACTTAACCAATATTGGTGTTGATAACAAAAAACATTCAAACACACATTACCACAAGCATATTATTCTTCAAAATACTAGCCCGTTAATCAACTGGTCAGCTTAAAGCACTAATAAATTCATGAATTGTTGACAAGTTTATACCCGGTCCATGAAATGGACAAGCGAAGAAACCAGTTTAATGAATGGGCAGAAAACTGCCCAATTAAGAGTGTGCACTACATGCCCATCATATCTGTGATAGAGTCTTCTCAAAATAATAAATTTACACGAACAATGTTGCACGTGGATTGTTTCTTATTAAACATTAATGGAAATAAATAGGTAGTCAATAGATGTTCCTAATACAGAACATTGTGGAAATAATTATTTATACCTTGATACAGCCCGCGCTGAAAAGACCGTTTTTGACAATTTTTGAATGGCCTCATAAATAAGCATTGTGTAAAAATATGTATTCTGTCTTCATAGGGACATAGTGTAGTTATTACAATAATCTTTGTCCCTTTGTCCCCATCTTCACCACGGAAATTTCCGAGTAATCATTCAAACATGGATGCACAGGACACATTTATGGCATATCTTGGTATTTTATTTACCTTTCCCATGCATCGCATAAAACGAGAGCTGAGTGGATACTGCTATTATGCACGCTCTTGATGAAATGGAAAATTTAACGTTTGAGATGTAGCAAATATGATTCAACAAAATACGACAACTGTTATCTTATGTATATGCCATTGATATTTGTAAAATAAAACAATGCAAAAAGATTATTTCTGGGTACAATAATTAACAATCCCATTCACCATCTGAACAAGATATTTTGCTTTAGAGGGCGTTCATGTAATACGTAAGCACCTTGGAGAGGAGGGGGCTCAAGCTTTGCTTATTTTTCTGAAAAGGAGGAGGGGGGTCAGCATAATGCTTACGTAAGACAGAGAAAGATGGGCAAAATTGAGGCAGGTTGCATCACAAGCCGCTTGGTCTTCGGGGAAACTTAGGACATCAATGAAGATGCTCTTTGTCTAAACGAGGAATAAGTGGAGAAGTCTATAGGACTAAGTCAAAGCTTGAATGACCTATCCCCCTAAATATAAATATAAAGATTGAAAGTGTTGAGAAGTAGATTCTAGGACTTTGGTCATCAGATTAAATTGAGTTTAGAGTGTTTTTTATTTATAAATATAATTGAACCGTCGCTATAGTTAACACCAGAGAAGGCGATTGCTTTAACATGGTAAATAGACATTATAAGCGACACTTGAAAGCAAAGATATAAATATATATTTACAAACTAGTTTAATGTGACAAAGGCAGAGAAAGTACAAAGAGCATCTCTAGAACACAAACCAATATATATTGAAACGGTCCATAAACTTGACCAAGATAACTAGCTTCACAGATTTCTGAGTAACAAATACTCTCTAAGAGAGATTGGCGTGAAGATCCAACGAATTTGTATAATAGGTTAAGCTCATGCTTAACTTGAGAGACTCCAGTCCTCCTCTTAATATGTATTGCCAGGTTAGCAATAAATGATAACAATAATATTAATGATAATAGCAAACAATTACTAGTAACATCTAATGATTAGCCAGCTAATACACAAACACAGAAACGAAAGGCCCTTACTTTGAACCAGGCATGAACAATACGTTGAAAGGAGAGCCAGCCTATTAGTGCCGGGGAGCCTGGCTAGAACATTAACGGTTAGGTTATCAAGGTATTAGACTGTTGCCTGCCGGCTCCATTCATAAACGGACCGATCAAAAATTTGCAACAATTTAATATTAAAGGGTAAATTCCAATTCAGCGTTCTAGGCCTTGTTTTGTCATGAGCTGGCGCACAACTTATTGGTCTAAGCCAGGAACCTTAAACGCATTACCTAAGTATGTAAACCACAAATCGGGAGTCACCAAACTCCACAAGGGCATTAACACCTTTAAGTGAGAGAAATGCGAGCCATGCCAGATGGGCAGAAATCACCCACAAGTTTAGCACCAAAACTTATAAACCACACAAGTTAAATAATGTACAAAGCATGAGCCATGCCATATGGACAGAAATGACCCACAAGTTTATCACCAAAACTGGTAAACAACACAAGTAAAATAATGTACAAAACACGAACCATGCCAGATGGGAAGAAATGACCCACAAGTTTAGCACCAAAACTGGTAAACAACACAAGTAAAATAATTTACAAATCACGAGCCATGCCAGATGTACAAAAATGCTCCACAAGTTTATCACTGAAACTGGCTCAGAAGAGCATACTCAAACCTAACTAGGTATAACTATCTAGCCTGGAACAGCCTGAACAGCCCTTTTCCCAACTAACTGCCTCGCTGACATGATCAAGCAGGCTAAGGCATTGAAATCATCCCTATTTAAATTGTTTGCCTTAAGAACCAAGCATAAAACATGTGAAATACTATATGACTCCACGACATGTAAACTAAGTCATGAAATAACTAATCTAAATAACATAGGAAAATTAAGATGAGCGTAGCTAATCCTCTCGACAAGTTATAAAAACCCTAAAACTAGAATCCGGCCATAGAGCCGCCTACTCCCCACGGATTTGAATGATCAAAATGACGTCATGTTACTTTCGTCGGTCCGGTCGGTCCCTCAGCAGCATCATCACACCCAGTCGACTTGAAGATGGGACGTCGGAGAAGTGTCGACTATTTGACTGGTGATGAATAATTGTGTCGGTCCCCAGCGAGACGGGGAGCTTTATAGTGGCTAAAAGCAAAGAATCATGGGAAGTAAAGAAGGGGTGAGACATCCCTCTACATTGGAACGTTCACGTATGCCCAAGAAAGCCTACGTAGGCTCCAAACGACGCGTAGGCCCCCCACTGCAGTCAGTTGCTATTGTTACTCCGACCAGTCAAGTGCAGTGCTAAGCAGAACGGTGAGGGCGGCTAACACTTCTGATGGCGCCATTCTTGTTCCATGATGTATCCGAGACGTGGTATTTAACATATGGGGATTTATAAATNAACGACGAGGGCGGCTAGCCCTTCTGATGGCGCCATTCTTGTTCCGTGATGTATCCGAGACGTGGTATGTAACACATGGAGATCTATATATAATAGACCTGCATATATAATAGGGTACTATATATATTCTTGAGCAATGATTATGTGATAGCAAATTTGGGCAGTATGGGGCTGAGTCGGTTAGCCCATTACATAATATTCATGTATTGACTGATAATTATTTTTTATAACTTCATTTAAAAATAAATTAAAATTATAAAATTTTATAATGTCATAAATTATTTTAAGAATACTTTTAATACATTTAAATTCATTGTA
The DNA here is from genome assembly GCA_902141385.1 of Timema californicum. NCBI lineage: Eukaryota > Metazoa > Arthropoda > Insecta > Phasmatodea > Timematidae > Timema > Timema californicum. The sequence goes on along the minus strand of CABFOW010000001.1, from coordinate 599,954 downwards.
TACCAGTTATATTTGTCAATTATTTGTCAATATTAATTTACATCTCCATATTCTTAACTACCAGACATTTATTGCATGAATTTTTAATTTCTTATTATCGTGTCTTACCACCTGTTCTGGCTATAGGTAAAATTGCATGAAAAAATGAATGGTAATTTCTATGAGCGGATTAAAATAGGTTGACAAATCTTACGTAAGCAAGAGGGTTAGGGAGCTCAGGCATTTTCTTATTTTGGCTTACAAGAGGGTGGAGGGGTTAAACATTGCCAAAAATTTGCTTACGTAATACTTGAACGCCCCTATATTGGCGGGGCACTGCTTAACATTTGTCTCCGTAATGCTTCTCCACTCGTATTTGCAGGGCACTATTCCATACGGATTTGCACGGTTCTGCTCCACGCGTCTTTACAAGGAACTGTTCCACACGTATTCGCAGGGCACTGTACCACAGTTTTTTTAAAGGCTCTGCTCCACGTGTCTTTGCAGAGTGCTGCTCCACGTGTCTTTACAGGGCGCTAATCCATACGTATTTGAAGGACGCTGGCCCACGTGTCTTTGCAGGGCACTGTTCCAAATATTTCTGCAAGGAACTGCTCCACACGTCTCCATAGCACATTGCGCCTTGTATCGCTGTGATACTACTCCACTCGTCTCTGCTTTACAGAGCTTCTTGCACCTTTGTGTGTTTCTGCACGTTTTTGTTATTTTATTTTGATTAAATGTCACTAACACCAGTTGCACACTGCGTCTAGTCTTCAAACAAAGCGGTGGCTAAGATTTTTTGGTAATAATAAATGGCACGAAGGAGCGTAGAGACACGCCGAGGTTCAGATCCAGTGTGTGTAGGTATATAACGTTATTTCTTGTTCTAATAACCACGCACTTATCTTTACTATCAAATATACCTCTACAAACTATACTAAAGCTAAACATTCTCTTCTACTAAGACAGTCTCATAACACTAGTATTTTAATAACACAGTCTCATTCTGGTATACCATCTGGAGGGTCTAGGGCAGTGAGGTAAGCACATATTGCTAACGTATTGATTCACCAGTGTGGATAGAACCAGTGTGGGATAGAATGGTGGTCCTCTTCCTGTTAACCATGCACACAGGACGTTCTTGGGCCATTAACGTTGAAAAAAGTATTACCAATGTTGTCATCTAATAATCTCATCCAATATAAATTTAGCATTACCATTATTAATTATTAAGATCCACCACCAGTGGAATAGCGATACTAATATCAAGCTCACTTAATATAATGTAGCAATTATCTGAAGGTCAAGGTTTGAAACTTGATTGAGTGATTTAAAAATAATATTCTCCCATTCTCTCTACACAAATGTAGATCCATTTTCTCTGAATTTCCATCTTCTTCATAAATACCACCTAGTGTTACTCTGCAGATAATACGAATGGGGTTAAACACGCTGTGCAAACAAAACACTAATATTTACGGGCCTTGTAGTGTATCTAATATTAGTTATTTGATATGTATCTTACTGAAACTCGTAGCAAATGTTCGGAGACCAACTGGTCCAGGAGCCTTATCTTACTGTTTAGTATTTGAATCAAGTTGAACTATACTCTTATCAAACTTTTATTTTAAATTTAAATAAAACCATTGTTGAAAACGATTTGAATTAAACAAAATATTTAATATTTTGGCAGGAAAACATTGGTATTAACATTTTTTTTTTCACAAAATGGTTTTCATTACAAATATAATTACCATCAATAAACTACCTACGAATGCAGATAAATATGTTGAGTTCACAATTAAATTTATAGTAAACATACCCAAAGTTCATCCTTCTTTAAGGTGTCCTTTATCAACAAAACCAAAATCTGTTATTTTTTAAAAAAATACTTAGGTCTAACATTCTGCCTTTTACCCTAGTTTTACCCTTCTAAAAATGTGGTATAGTACAAGAAGACACACGACTGACCGCATAAGACTTCACCCTATTTTGAAACCAGTTGGGCTAGGGGATAGAAGGGGAGGCCGGTTACGTGGGCAGGGGTGGATCTTCCCGAGCAGTATAGATTGTTTTATAGAAAACCACCAACTTTTCCTGCGGACTTTCAGATTCTTTCCTCTCGATGTTTGTGGCGAATTAACAAGCCTCCCACCCTCCCCCCTCTTCGTTCTCTGTTGCTTTTAAACATTGTTTTAGATGTACAAATGTTTTGTGGTAGTGGCGATACCACAGGGCAACCATTGCTACCAACCCTATCCCCTACTTTTCTCTTTTCCCTTCACAACTAATACTGCACACCGCAATAGCTCTTTTGCTGCTGGGGCCCTTTCTGGGTGATATTTTGTAAGAGTTGTGGATATATTTTCGTAAAAGCAGAAACAAAGTATTTATGGAAAACCACATCAAGCAAAGGCAATGTTTTGGTCGGTTTGGGCAGCCCCTGATAAAAATATTTAGATAAACGTAAGGCATTCATAAATATATATATAATGAAACCAACCAAAAGATTGTAATAAAAACTTTCCAATCCCACTCCTTCATATTCTGTCTTTGTATTCCATCGTTGTATTTTTTACTGGCGTCTTAGAAAGAGTCTTAACACACCGATCACTTGTTATTACAATAAAAATTTACTTAAATATCAGACTAACTTGATTGAATACTATATGATTAATAAACCTTTAACCACCTTGCACAATTTGCTATTAAAGATATTTTCCTACCAAGTGAGTTAAACATGAACAATCTAAGACCAATAAATGCACTACTTAAGATCAAGCATTATTCTAGAATAAGTAAAATACCAAATTTACAGGCTGTAAACCATCTTCTTGAAAAATATTATATTTTAGATTATACTATGAATCGATTTCGTAACTTTAATATCATTGGAAAGACGCACTACTAATAAAAAATATATTATTATTATTATTATTATTATTATTATTATTATTATTATTAGCACGGCATCTTACTACCCGTTCGAGCTATACGCAGGATATAAAAAAATATAGGACTCAATTAGTCAATATTTCCTAGAAACTGTATATCTTATAAAAACATAAATAGCAATAAACTAGGCCTGCTTAAATTCAAACCGGTTCTCTATCTCTCTTACCTCTCCTTACCTACACCACTCTTCCCTAAAACCCAGAAAGTAATAATCACAAGTTATGTCAACTGAAACACTTACAATATGTACTCGAAACACAATAGTTAGAGAGTAGTTTTTATCAGAGTGTAGTAATGGTATTAAGAATAATAAGAAAAAAAAATAAGAAAAAACGTGAAGTTCAAATACTTTCAGAATTAATGTTTCATAGCCCTTTTGCCTTAGTTTATAAAATTTTCTTCAAGTCTATCACACAGCATCTTATAGAAAAGGACAATTATTTTTTGTTAGCACCGCGTTCAGTTTATACGCTAATAATAAGGTTTTTGGGACTTTCTTATGTGGAGCAAATATTTTCTTTTTTTTAGTGAGGGAAGTTTGGGAAATTCCAAATAAAAAAAAATGCTTAGTTTACATGGTTTAAAAAAATTTGAAAGTTATTTTCGCTATCCGATTGAGGTTAAGAAAACCCGTTATTGGTTTATTTTCTCTATTCAATAAGAAATTTGAAGACCTTTTGTCGGTTGATTTGTGGAGCCCGTGGTACTGCAGCTGGAGGAAGCGCAAACTTCTCATGGTTTTGAAGGTACGATGACCATGAACACCGAACGATCGGCGATCTCAGCTCTCACGGTAGATCCACCCCCACCGGAGTTCAAGAAGGAAGATGTTGACCGTACCATGACCCATATATAGGTAGTTTCAAGCAACAGAGGGTGTAAGATTCTGTGGAGTGGGCTTTCGGGCACGAGTAGAAAGCAGAATCAATTTGGGGTAGTCACACCTAAGTAATATTGACCCTGAAACATTGTCATCCTGAATAGATGAGTGATAGAGCATTGGCGTTCTAGGCCAAATGTCCCCATTTAAGTATCTTAACTAAGAAACAACACCTGAGCACATTAATTATTACTGTTCTCAGGTGCTAGATATATATTTTTAGCCACAGTATTAAAAATAAAATGCTAGCTTTAATATATTGTATTTTACCCCTTTTAAGCTAATATTGAGACGTGAAATATAACATTTTATATTGGAGTAAAATGTATGTACAAACTTTAATTTGAAATGTCTTAGTATTTTTTTTATGTTCACAATTTAGTTATTGTTTTCAAACTCTACTACATATTTTTCACCTCTTAGCTTCATTCTATCCCATTTGTTTTATAGTATATATTATTGTTATTATTTTTCTTGAGTATAATCTATTTTAAGAACATGGTGCACATGTGTGTCCTCTGCCTGCTCCCATAGAAAATACTGAATTAATAAATTAATCCCAAACAAATTTGATATACAACTAAAAAGAAAAAGAGAAGGAGGGTAAAAAAGATACGGTTAATGTGCCCAAACTAAAAAAAATGTTTTGGAATGAATAGAAAAAAATATTTATATATTTTTGTTTCTCAAAAGGGCAGAAATATTTTCGCGGTTGATATCGCCATCAAGAACAATTAAATTATATATTATTTTACATTAAGGAACTACAAGCTTGGGCCTATATTTGACTTGAATAATAATTAAAAAGTATTTGAAATATTTACATATTAAACTCGGCAGAGTGAACGGTTTATCAGTTGTAAGGGCTACAAGTTAATAATGCGAGTTTACCTAGTCTGGTCAATTTATTGGAAACAAATCCCTTTTAATCTTTGATAACTCTCTCTCACACAGTTTTTTTAAATTATTGTTTGCTTATGTGGCTTTTCACCCCTACCAAAATAATATAGAGGTGATACATATATATCTGACAAAGTTTTTGATTTTTTTAATGTGTCATTAGAAAATAACGGCCTTCCTCGTGCCACCAAAACCAGAATCTATATATCTATAGCCATACTGATGTTGTATACCAACCAATTTACACGCGATATTGGCAAATGGCCGTTTCAACCAAGGTCTTCTAATATTCATAACCAATTGCCAGGGACCCGCTGCGGATCTCCAATCATGAACATTCATTACAATCACCCAATTAATGAACTAGACAAACAAATCAGACCAATGGTCGTTAAAAAGAACGTGTCAGTTTCATCATAAATGAATTTCGACAAGCAATATTTCCAGTAGTATCGTAGGGTATTATTTCAAAACCGACTATGTTATGCTACAATAGGACAACACTGATATTATTTTATTACTAGATGTTATAGGAACTTGTATTTGGTGAAGTATTACTCAATTTCTAAACAAGTAGTACATTTATACCCATACAAAATGTAAACAATAATAAAATAACAAGCTTTTAAACATTTCAGCCAAAAATATATTCTATGTTTATTTGATATATTCTGTGTATAATTAGGCTATATTAATTAATTAATTTATAATTACAGAGATAATTTATGTTTTAAATAATTATTTATTTAGTTAAGAGCAGTAACAAAACATCTTTTAACTTCATTATAAGGTACTGTACGTTCGCTAAAGGTAGAGTAATACTTAAATTTAGCCCTAAATGTGAAGTGATCCGTAAGAGGGCAGCCTATACTCTTACGTATCCTGGCTAGCCATTAGCTGTGCATCTAAGAACAAGTAGGCAAGATAATTTACCGACCTCTCTTAAAAGTGTAGTTAGTTTCTAAAGGACACTTAATAAATTAATGTTAGGAGATTTCAAGGAGTTATATCATGATAATTGCAGATAAAATTAACTTAATATTAAACATATAAAGAAAGCTTATTTAAATTACGTTATGTTGTTATAATAAAATCTGGGCTTTTATTTCTGGAATTCCAAAAAACAATGTAAGCACGTGACAAAAACCTTTGGCACCTGTTGAGCATATTTATAACCCATATTTATATCATTCAAACAAAACACAAAATATGTTGATTTGTAGCATATTTTATTGTTGTGTTTTATATTGAATACAATTAAACTGTTTAACAAAATTAGTGGTTTTATTTTATTATTTCATCATCATCTTTAATTGGTAGGTAAAACTTTATTATCGTGTGTATTTTTACTCATGAGAAACACAACATGTTTTTCAGGTGATCTAATTTGTTAGAATAATTATGTACACTTTCATTTCTGGTTAGAGAGGTTTGGGTTAGAAAACCGTGTGAATGCTTCTATGGCGATTTTTTTTGGTGGGATTATTACAGTTGGTTTCCGAAAATTTCTCCATTATTATATAGGTTAGCTTCCTAATGGATACCTTTATCATCTCGACTCCATCCTTAACTCATTTATACATTTTCTTCGTTTATTTTTTAATTGCTTCTTATAACCCATTAGGGTAAGCTGTATTAATATTAACTATGATAATGTGGTAAGGATGAGTAAGGTATAATTTATAGAAAACTTACCCAAACATACGTATATAAGAGTTGGTGTCTATATGTTACCCACTAGCTCACAAACTACCACACCAAATGCGCTGAAATAAAACATTAATATAGCTTGAACGTTCTGTTAACACACAGCCTATATAGATTCTAGTAAAATAATTTGTTATTACATTCTTGCTATCTTACAGGTAGAGAAAGTATTGTGATCGTCAAAAAAAATTCAACTTGAAATTTTAATGAATCTCGACGTTTCATGAACCCCCGAATCCGAAAAAGTGTTTTTTTGAATTTTCTTCTGTCTGTCTATCTAACTATACCTCCTACTAGAGCCTAAAATATTTTACCGAACAGGCTAAAACTTGGTGTCTAGGGTTTTCATAGGGTTGCCCCAAGGGTTTTTTGGTATTGAAAATCTAACACTTAAATTAAGGGTAGTTTCCTGAAAAGCAAAATGAGAAAAAGTCGATTTTATGAAAATGAGATACAGCGATTTTGATTAAATTTCATTTCGAAATATTTATAAACATTCAAAAAAAAATGGCCAACCTCAATATTTCGGGGAAGTGACTTTAAGGTCTCCAGTTTGCTGCGTAAATTCTTATTTTTTAAAATCATATATCTGAAACTTATTGAGATATTAAATTACTTATCATTGAAAATACTAAGATATATTTATAATACAAGTGTTTTATTTGAATTTTTATATAAAACCAATTATTTTCAAGCTAAATGCAGATATATATAAGTTTAACTTTTCCAACACAAATAGGTCAAGTATTACAATCGTAAAAATAAATATAACAGCATATGTTGATGGATGTCGAAGTTTCATGATACTCCAAACATTCAAAATTGGTTTTTGCACTGCCTTATGTCTGTGTGTTTGTCTAACCCTAAAATTAAGATAGTTTTATAAAGGGCGAAAAGAAATAGAATACATTTTCTTAAAATAGGCTCTACTAATTTTGTTTAAAATTAGTATCTAAGTGTTGATTAAGATTATAAACAAAATGGCTATTTTAATTTTACTAGGAAAATGCATTTTTAGTTATTTTACAGAAGAGGAATTTTTCCTATCTCCACAACTATTTAAGATACTAAATAACTTATCATTGCAAAATTGTAGTACTATTCAAAATAAAAAAATAAATATTTGAGATAATATATATTATAGCCTTATAAAATTCATAGTTTCGGAGATATTGTTAAATATATTAATAAAATTTTGTGAACTTTAGTTGTACAGAGATGTTACTTAAGGTTTAACGCAATAATTATCTAATTCAATAGAGTATGTATATAAGTAAGAATCTCAAAACTGTATATTCTTTTTTTAACCTCTTAGGAGAAATGTTGGTTAAGCAATGATCTTTCTTTATGATTCTAGATTCAATAGTTAATATTTACCTTTTTTATTGGTCTAAATTTATAAATGAGTAATTTAATACAAATGCGATAATCTTAAGATGTACAACCTCTGATAAAATGTCAAAACTTTTAAACGGAAGTCAAAGTTTTAATAAGAAGTGTTTACCCGTGTGAACCCAATATAGATTTTGTTTTTTGGTCCAAATATATTAGTGTAGACTTTAATTATTCAGAAAGAAAACCATAAAATTGAAATCCGGGAGTCAAAAAATGTTGAACGTAAGTATAATACAATTTTCGATCGGGTTTGCTAGTGTATACGATTTTATTTCACATATGTTACTTGTTTTGAGTAAATATCTCTATTTTTATTAAACATTGGAGTGAAAAGTTCGTGTGGAGTTCCGTACCATTTATTTTAAATATTCTGTCTTTAGCTACGTTTTCAATTATGTATTATCTTCTTGAATGTATAATTCAGTGTTTTTCTGATTTACTTGATCGCCAAATAGATTTAAATCAAAGAAATAATAATACAGCATTTTAATATAAACTCCAAAGAGAAAATATAATTTTTGATTATTGTTGACCATTTATGATTATTAGTAGTCAAATTATGTTTGCTTAGCATTAAAAAAAACTCAAATAAGGTATTGTTCAAAATCTTTATTTACATTTATTTATATTTATATAATATATATTTAAAAATAAACTAATTCTCCCATTAAAACGCAGAATATTCTCCAAAGTAAATAAGGTAATAGTTAAATAAAGTCTTATATACAACGTGTTTCTAAAACATTGCATCAAATTTTGGCAGGCTGTTCCTTGGGTGAAAATAGAATAATTCACATCAGCAGCCTAGGGTCCATCTTAAATATTAAGGGTGGTATTCACCCCTAAAGATAGAGCTAAAAAAGAGTGGTTTGTGAAATATTATGAGAACTGCTTGGTGTATTACAACGAATCTTTGTACACTGCGTATTGAAACCTTGATAATTAATAAACTAAATGTGCTGTTACCGTTACCCACCCTCATCATGTAAAAAAGGGGGGTTGTAACACATTTTTCTGCAATAAAATATGTCAAAGTAGGTATTACTAATTTCAATATAAGATTACAAAACAAGGTTTAGAAATTAACAAAAAAGCGTGTCTTGGAGAAACTGTCTAGCCTTCTCCGTTTTAGAGATAATCACACAAGTTTGAGATCAGAGACAAGTATAAATGCCTGCTAAGTAGGCAACCAGAATCGCAGTGTTACTTCGCACTGCAGTTGTTTAAACATTTTTACCGGCACGTGTGACAATGTATCACGTACATTTGGTAAACAAGGCTGGTTTCTGTGTTATGATGGAGAAGCTCAGATACTTTTCTTTCTTCATAAGCTCCGATGTGTTTCTATTTATCACATTAGTAAGTTATGCTTACACAGTTAACACTTGGGTGGGATTTTAATCATTACATTCACTGGAGTATTGAAAGCTAAATTAAGAAATACTAATTGTAGTTCTTGTATGTTTTAGTTCCTAGCTTCAAAATCAGATTCATAGCAAGTGTTCAAAATGGCGTCCCCTATCGACATTGCAATAATTGAGGTGGCGTATCAATGACTTGCGTAATCTTTCGAAAACACGTGGTGTTTCTTGAACCTTATCACATGCAGCACCTATCCTGGCTAACAGGTCTTCCTCGGATTCAATGGCTGTCTCGTACACAAAAAAAAACCCACAGAAAAAGTCTAACGTATTAAGGTAAGGAGAGCGTAGTGGCCACGCAACAGCCATATAGGCTCCCTACATGGCAAGAATTAACACTTGTCTTTGAAATCAAACATGCATGATTATCTTGGAACCAGGTAAAGCTAGACAGTTTCTCCAAGATACCTTTTTTTTGTTAATTTCTAATCCTTGTTTTTTAATCTTAAGTCAAAATTAGTAATACCTACTCTGACATATTTTATTGCAGAAAAATGTGTTACATCCTCCCTTTTTTACATGATGAGGGTGGGTAACGATAACAGCACATTTAGTTTATTAATGATAAGGGTTTCAATAAGTAGTATACAAAGATTCGTTGTAATACCCTAAGTAGTTTACATAATATTTCACACAACAGTCCTTCTTAGCTCTATCTTTAGGGGTGAATACCGCCCTTAATATTTAATATGGACCATAGGTTGCTGATGTGAATTATTCTATTTTCACCCAAGGAATAGCCTTCCAAAGTTTGATGCAATGTTTTATATACATGTTATATATACATATATATACTCTTTTATATACATACTATTTTATATACATAAGATATATATATATATAACATATTGAAACAAATTAATCAGATTAATGTAGCCATATGTTCACTAAAAACGAGTCCACTAAGTCCATATTTGTCCAATATATATAAAAGTAAAAGAAAATACCCGAGAGAAACACAACCTTAAATTTCTTTGATTACACAAGTATATTCCAAGCTTTGAGTTTGGAGTTGTTCTTGGTTTCAGAGCTACATGGGACACTCTTAGAATTTCATTAGGAATATATATATATATATATATATATATATATATATCTTATATATATAATATATTAAACAGAGCTTTGGGAAATGGGGAGCTAAAAATGCACAGAACTTAATAATTTGTTTTATAACAATGTATATTATTTCGTTTCACATATCTCACGAGTTGTAAGTATAAGTTAAATAAAGAAGCNTTATGTATATAAAATAGTATGTATATAAAAGAGTATATATATGTATATATAACATGTATATAAAACATTGCATCTAACTTTGGAAGGCTATTCCTTGGGTGAAAATAGAATAATTCACATCATATATATATATATATATATAGTAGAATTTCATTAGGAATATATATATATATATATATATATATATAGTAAAATTCTAAGAGTGCTCCATGTAGCTCTGAAATCAAGAACAACTCCAAACTCAAAGCTTGGAATATACTTGTGTAATCAAAGAAATTTAAGGTTGTGTTTCTCTCGTTTGTTATTTTCTTTTACTATTATATATATTGGAGCAATATGGATTTAGTAGACTCGTTTTTAGTGAACATATGGCTACATTACTCTAATTAATTTGTTTCAAAACATATAAATTCAAATAGGTCATATATGTTAAAACTTTCTTCTAATATGTACCAATAGTTTTGGTTTTAGTCAACCTAGAAACTAAATCGTCAAAATAAAAACTTAATTCAAACATTGGAATGATTTGATTGGTGTTTAGGGGAAGGGTGGCTGGAGTCTCAAAAATTTATACCAAAATAAATTTCTTGGTGTAATAGAAAGTTTTAATGTTAGTTACGTATATTGAGGAAAATAACGCAACAAATACTTGTTAAATGATTAAAATTTGAATTTGATCACTTATCAAAGAAATAGAGGGCTAAGAATTTCACAAATTATTTGAAAAAACATCATTTTCTTAGTGAAAAAAAGTTAAAACTGTGCAGGTATATGCTAAGATAAATCTATCTCTTAAACAGCCTCTTATTTCATTTATGATCTTAGTTAAACTGTTTTGATATTTATTTTAATATGGTTTTGTTACAATTTATTAATTTAATTTCTCATATATTACTCTTAGGCAGATATTACTTTCAGTTCGAATTTCGTTTGTTTGTGTTCTTACTTGTAGAGACTGATTATTATTTTTTTTTTCAAAGATTGTTTTTGAAATATATTGGTTGACATATTGGTTTGGTATTTTCCTGGTATTTCTTATATTGTAAAATATTGAATTATAAAAAGTCAAAACAGCAGATTGAATTAGGCCAGAAACTTTTAAAATTAATTATCTATTTTCTAAAACTATTACTATATAACGTTAATTTGTTTGAACTCGTTAGAGAATATTTTAGTTGTGCCACTCTTATTTATTTTTCACTATCATTAGAAGGTAAGGGCTCAAAATATTGTGTAGAGCAATCAGCTTAGTAAAAGCCAACTTTTAAAACACGGCCAGTTAATAATATTTCTATTTTGACATTATTTATTAGTCAGCCTACTTTTGAGTTTTTAGACACAAGCAAACTTAATTAAAGTTTAATATTTTAACATAATTTACCTTTCTCAGTGGCTAATTTTATATACTAAGAGTAGCATAACCACTTCATAGATTCCCTGTGTGAAGAACGGGCATATAAGCTAGAATATACTATTTATAAAGAGTGGTAAGATAGGAGTTTTAAAATTACTAAAACTAGAACAATAAACTATTTTTCAGTGTGGTATAAGATTGAAATTAGCTATGTGGGTATAAGAACCACGCCAAACAACCCTTAAGGATATATACTTTTATTTTAAGATGAGGATTCCTAACATTCCTAAAATTATAGTTTTATAAAAAAAATACTTTTTTGGACAAATAAAAAAATATGTAAGTTCAACATGTAGGTCTCATGACATTCCTAGAGAACCAAATAACATCTGAAAAAATCGAATTTAAAAACGTAATCCCAGGAAATTAAAGAGCTTGAAATAATACAACAATTATGGAATAATACTATTCTATGTAAATTTACCACTTTTAATTTTATAAGATTTTAATTTTTATTAGATTACTTTTTACCATTTTTAAAATCATTATTTCCTTTTTTGCTTAAAACAGTTTTTTATTCTTTTAATACTTTTCCTCTTTATAACTAACCAATAATTTTTTAAATAGTTAGATTTAATTCTTTTAGTTTTTTGGCCCTTTTAACCTTTTTACTCTAAAATGTTTCACCTGGGCATAGCCGGAAACTTCATGCATAAGGGTGTAGGAAGTGAAAAGGGGTAGTAAGAGTTAATTATAAGTCAATATGCAAAAGGGTTATAAGGAAAAGGTCAAGAAAGGTAAAACAGAAAAAAATTGCATAAGGGATTAAATGGCAGAAAAGGGAATAAAAGGGTAATAAGAGCCAAATTACGAAACAGGTAAAATGGCAAAATGAGCTTAAATGGTAAAAATGGTACAATGTTTAAAAATAGTAAATGGGTAACAAGGGGTAGAATTAAAGATAATTACAAAAAGTGCAAAGAGGATATGAAGGGTTAAAATAAAAAGGGCAAACAGTGCAAAAGAGGGTAAGTAAACAGGGTAGACGAATTAAATTACAAGTATTATAATAATGCTAAAAAAATTATATTTATTTCTTAACCTTTTTTGCCTCTTTTGTAATTTTATCAATTTTTACCATAAAGGTTACTTTATTTCCCTTATGACCGTTTTTAGTTATTTTTACGCTTTTTTTTATTTGATTACATTAATTTTTTCCCTTTTTACCCTTTTCTGTCTTTAAGTTTGTTTTTCTCCAAACCAATTCTCCCGGACAAAGCCGGGTACTTTATTATAGTACACAATATGAAAAAGTCTGTGCGAATGTGTTGTGTTTTACAATTTTTTTTACATAAAATTCTTAAAATAAGGGTTATCTATGATTTAACTTGTGAAGTAATTTATGAGTGGTGCTACTTACCTAGATAGTATTATCTCATTCTAACATGGGGATAGAATCATTAAAATCTTGGTAAAACAAACATACATAGATACATGAGGACTGTAAGCTCATCCAGGATTCGATTCCCAGTCACTAACTTAATAGTGAACGAATGTAATGGAAGTCCTCCCTCTCTACTTCTGGTGTATTCTGGCTTTTAAGTAATAACTATTGTAACAATCAAATCGTTCATGATTAACTATTATTGAAATAAAACTGCTTTTGTTTTTGGTTGCAAACTGTGCTTTATAACCCATCCGAACTTTCTGCATGTTTACTATCATGAAGTAGGGAATTGGTAGATACGTTTTAAAGTAAATGTACCTGAATGTTCTTGGAGAAAAAGTAAAAATAAATTTAGAAAGGACAAACTCTTAGTATTCCCGGTCGAGTTCCAACATCGAATTAATCGTGACTGCCCAACCAGACCAGATGAAGCTGACACCTTAGTCCTCGTACCCACCGATGCGGGTAGTGGTAGTCAACACAAGAACATGTTTAAATGATATCTTCTTTCTTTTTACAAATACAGATGAAAGAAATGTAATTTGGGGTTGTCTCCTGTAGCAATGTATTCTAGAAACCCCCGTAACAGACCCACCCCTTCCCCACCATCTCCTTCCTCTCACAGCACTTTTTCTCCTCTCCCACATCCCCTAAAAAAAAAGCAAAACAACACAGACATTAAAATTAAATAAAGCACACTCGAAGGCGTCTTGTGTGTGTGTAACCTTATATGGTAATTACCGGATGGACACGTCCGCCATGTTGGTTTTTGTGTGTGTCCTTTTTTCACCCTATTTTTTAGAAGCACGTCTGCAATGTCCCTGCCACATAATATGTACACACATAGTACAGGAGGGGCAGGGGTAAGGGGGAGGGGGGCATGTTATAGAAATTACAATTAGTTCCACTTCCGTAACCCAGAACACCGCTGTATACAATGGGGAAAAATGTCATTATAGTTTCATCTGGTTTTCGGCACAGAATTTTTACACATGCATGTATGAAATAAATACATGTTGATAACAAATATTATAAGAACCTAAGAGTTGCTAAAAAAGAGTTTGTAATGTATTTAATAATTCTTTGTAGTTAACCCTTAGAACTTTCTAAATAACTTTTAATTTAATTTTTGTAATATATATATATACTATATATTGTATAATTCAGTAAATTAGTGGGTTCAGAATTGCATATTTACAAGAATATTTAAAAACTATTTTGATGTTAAATGCTCTTATGTAAATTTGAGTTAGTTAGGTTATAACGATAAAAATAATAATATTTTTAATAATTTGATATCCTAAATATATACAGTCATATAATACATTAAAATATTCTCTGTTTGTGTAGCAATATGTCTTACTATATCCCTTGGCTATCTGAATGTTCAAACTAGTTATATAGAGACTTAGAAGGTAGAATTAAGAGGATACTTACCAGAGTTTGAATAAATGAAGATAGGAAAATCAATTATTAAAATCCTACCTTATTGAACATAGTCGGAAACTAAACTAAGACCTTTCTGTCATTGACAACTTAATACGTTTGGAGACTGCTTTCGGGAGTGCCGAGAGGGAGCATGTAGCTACTGATCTGAGTTACTGCTTATCTCCATGGCCTATGTCTTATGCTGATATAATTGTTTTAAAATAACATTATAAATATAATGTATAGCGAATGCTTGAGAATAGTAGTTGACAATTATTTAACGGTTTCTTTATTTGAACAAGTGGCCGAGTTTTGTAACGTGTTTGATTAGTATTACTTTAGGCCAGCTTTTATTGAAAAGTTGGGGTTAAATCCTGAGCATTATTCTCGGGATAGAGAATTGGTCGTATATCCTTTTGATTATCTTCTTCGTCCCAACTTCTTCGAGATTAATAGCATTAATAAAACTTGCGTTTGATGTAGCTTAATAATTAAAATCCAACCTTAACCATGATCAAATATCGTAAAGGTCATCCAAATTTGTAATCAAGTTAGTTTAAATAAAATTTAAATACATATCATATATTAATATGATGATTAATTTTTCAAGAAATATATGTATGTGTATAAATATTTAAATTGTAATCGTTACTAACAAAATGAAGAGAATTTGTTTGTCTGTCATGAGCAATGCGCAATATCTATCACATACAAAGATCTTGAATTTCAAATTAATTAACCTCTGTGCACGAACATGGACACCTCTAAGAAGGAATTTTAATATTTTGATTTGATTTTCTTAGATTAATTAAAAACTAGTTTGGAAGAAATAAAATGAATGGTTGTTTTTCTGTTTGTTTGAATCTCATAAAGTATTTCAAGAGGTAACCACGTAGTCCATTACGTGGTTACCCCAAACGTCGTCAAATACTTCTGCCAGTAGAAAATAAATCATAGTAATATCAAGGTCATTTTCTCAGTAAGATAAGTAACGTAATATGATTAATACCCAACACCTCTAAAATACTTTGTAACTCTAACATATGTCAGGGCAAGCATTATTAACTCTGTAGTTATTTTTATTACTATTAGACCCATCATTACGTTAAAAATTATTGTTACCAAACCAATACAGTTTGAGGATAGTAGGAAGGAGTAAACCAAAACTACCTTAGGAATTCATTTGTTGTACCGGTTCCACATACACCAGTGGGCCCTTGGAATAGATTTCAGCACTTCTAGTCTTATTTTCTAGTGATTGTAATGATCTGGGTTTTGATCCTGGATAGTTGAAATAAGGGTTTATTCTTCCTGTATGGCTTCCCATTCTTCCTCAACGTTAATATTCATATATTTCCTGTAAATGTTTTCTTTTTTGATTACACTTGCTGTAAAAATAAAGTGGTACCAATTATTTCAAAGCTGCACCCCTCCACCCACTTCCCCATTCATCAGGCCTAGAGTAGTATTCGGGAAGAAGGGGATTACGAGAGATTCTATGTGCCGGTGATCCAAGGCATTAGTAATCCTTGAAAGAGTAAGGAGCATTAAGATAACATATTTGGGGGAAAATTCGTATGTGAGAAGGAATGAGTACGTTTTGGACTAGGTGAATGATTAAAACGAACTGGCGCTCACTATTCATTTGTTAGAAATATATCTTGAACGAGCTCAAATCTTCAGCAGGGTCATAATAAATTAACTTATTATAGGACTAGCAGAAAGCTCATGTCATAGCATGGATATAAAACGAATCATTACTATAATAAATACAGATAAACATATACCTATTGGATACCATTTTAGTATCTAAGACTTGTGTTTAAACAGTTTACTTCTTTAAGCTTGTAATGTATCTAAAGTTAAATTAAAATACAGTTTTTTACCCTTACCCCTTTGTAGGAATGTACAGTATCATTTTCCCATGCCTATTTATTTGGAGGCAACCTTCACTTGTAGTGGCAGTATAAGAATACAATAAAAGGCCTGAAAGCACTTTTGCCCATTTTCTTAAGATAATATACACACCAAGTTTCTAATGTTTATGATATTTGGTTTTGGAGCTACTCACATCATTGATTACGTGGGTTAAGAAGCCAGGATTGTAATATGTGTTAAAGCACAATTTAAGGTTAGCATAACTACCTAAGATCAAACAAATTTTGGTTGTATATGTTTCTTGTTTGGCTTAGCTATATGAGTTGGGGAGATCAATCAATTTGTTTAGTATTCAAATTGTAAAAATATGTAGGCTCAAATCAGATAAAAATGTTGAGCGCTACCCATGTTCATTTTTTTGTCAAAAAACACTTTATACACACTAATATAGAGGTGAAGCAACCAGCCAAACTAAACTTTTATTTCTCTTAGAACTTAAGATTTAAATAAATTCTGGAATTACTATTTGGATCTAGAGTAGTAACGTACAGCAAACGTAAAAAAAAAGTTTATAGCGTGGTTAAAACCGAATAGTATTAAAAATATCAATTTTAGGTGTTTTTAAAAGGAAAAAATATTACCTATATAATTTATGAGATTATAATGAACTTACCTGCGAAAATTCAGTTTATATAAACTTAGAAGTTTTATGAGCTTATCGTAATAATACAATCTCTTTCGAATACGAACATCTCTATATGAGTGAGAGATACAAGATAATTATATCATAGATATCTAACTTGAGCGTCTAGAATTATACTTATTGGATATCGGTACTAATAAAAAAATATTCAGAAGTACCACCTGGAATATAGCTTAATCCTTCAATTATTTAAACAATTCAGATACCGGAAGTGCTCATAGCTGAGAAACATTTTGAAAAATAAAGGTAAACAAATGTTTGAAGGAAAGCATTTATTAACATGTTAATTATTTATATAATGGTTTAAGTCTTATATTAGAACAAAATAGCAAAAATAAGAATATAAGGGAAATTTATTTAGATATTAATGGTTATAGGGAGTGTTAACAGGCTATGGAAAATTTATTGACAGATAGGAGTAGTCTCATGGCAGACACGAACGATGTTTTGAGTAGATGGAACAATCTATTTAGGCATATTTTGAATGATCGTTAAATATATTAATCGGGTCAGGGTATCGAAATCCACACTACTGAACCACTAGTACCTATTCCAAGTTTTAGTGAAGTCAAAGAAGCTATTAGAAGTTAAAGAACCATAAATCTCCAGGCTTAGATTCAATTTCAGCAGGGTTAATAAAAGGAGGTGGTGAAATGTTAGTAATATACATTCATAAACTGATAGGTTCCATATGTAACCATGAGGTACTACCACAAGAATGAAAGGAAATTATTTAATAATGGGAGATAAAACAGAGTATAATACCTATAGAGGTATCTCACTACTTCCAACATGCTTTATTACTTTCATCCATAGTAATTTTAATGAAAGTAAAAATACATGCAGAGGTAATAATATTGAGGATCATCAGTGTGAATTTCGACGAAATAGCTCAACAACTGATCACATTTGTATTCATCAGCAAATATTAGAAAAGAAAGTTGGAATACAACATGAATGCTAATCGATTACACTTAGATTTTTAAAATACCTATAATTCAGTTAAAATAAACCATTTATATGTAAGTTTTGTAACGTTTGGTAAAACAAAAATACTTGTGAAGATAATTGCGGTATGTATGACTGATATGCGGGTCATGTTACGGGTTAGGGGTCACTTATCAAACACTTTTGAAACACATAATGGGTTTGTAACAATTCCCATTAGTTTTTTAATCTAGTTTTAGAGTAAGATATTAGGGTAATGCAAGAATAGAGAAAGGTTGATAGTAAGTGGCACAATACAGCTATTAGGATATGCAGATGATTCAATTTGTTCTGGAATTAGCAAGAAAAGGGCTGCAAGAAATGCAGAAATTTTACTGATGGTTAATAATAAAATAGGTTTAGAAGCGAACGTTTAAAGGACTAAGTTTATTATCTCACAAATATTGAGGACGATTATTTAAAGATTACCTCAATAAAATACCATTTGAGAGGGTTAATGAGTTTACATATTTAGGATCAATTTTAACTATCACTAATGATAGTGATTTGAAATTAGGAAAAGAATACTGTTGGAATATGGATGCTAATAATCGGTCAATAAGTTGTTAACATCTCACCAGCTGTAAAGGAATTTAAAACTCATTATATACAAACTAGTCCGTTTACCGGTGGTTCTCTACTGGTGTGAAACGTGGTCTCTTAGCTTACTTGACGGAAACAAATTTCAAGTGTTCTAAAATAAGGTGCTTAGGAGTATATTTGGTCCAAAAAGAGATAAGTCTCCTAGAAAAGGGAGGAGGTTACATATCGATGAGTTACATACCTCATACTCATCACAAGACCTTGTAAGGATAAACAAATATCTTCTATAACGGTGGACAAGATATGCATCGTTAATGGCAGAGTCTAGAACCGTTTTCATGGTACTGACTGGCAAACTAAATCGGAAGAGACCATTAGGAAGACACAGATGGGAGGATAACATCAGAATGGACCTGAATAAGATAGGGTGTAATGAGAGGGACTGATTAGATCCAGCTCAAGATAGGGATAGGTGACGTACTTTTGTAAGTGCAGTAATGACATCTCGAGTTCCTAATACGATAGCGAGTAAGAAAGTATGTAATCTCTTAACTCCTTAGCTTTCCGCCTACTTGAATTATAATATCTTAACAAGCATTTATTTATTAAGGTAATGGTAGTTCTGAAACTTCAAAACTACCATAAAAATCATCAAATATTTTAAAACCTGCTTCAGAAGCCGCATGGTCTATTACATCACCAGCGTCTTAAACTAGACTTCAGATGACAGTGAGGTCGGGGTTCTAATCCCAGTCATTAGTATTGAGGTTTTTTCCCCCAAAATGGTTTTCCACTCTCACTCCGAACAAATGTAGATACACTTCCTCTCAATTAAACCTTCCTTATTTCTAAATCATTAGGTACCCTCTTAGTTATTATTCTGTTTAAAAATGTGTTTGATATGAATTTTTATTATATATATAAAAATATATATACATTGACAAATTGCTTAAAATAATGTATAAACCCTCAATGTTTTTTATATAAAATTACGCACCACAAGGCTTTGTTTTAAGTAAACACTGTTACGTTTTTTTTAATGTCCAATCAAATATTGATCCTTTTTATCGTGATCTCCAATTGTGGTTGACACAGATCTGTGTTTCTTATCCCCCTCTAATCTATCTCCCTAACACCTAAAGGTATTATATAATATTCTTTTTCTTAAATGCATCTATTTCGAATTGACTTTCTCCTGTATATCCATTTCTGACTTGTATTTCATATTCTTTATTTCGGTCCTATTAATTAAGCGTTCCGCAGCAGCGGTAGCTTCAACGTTCAGGGTCCTGAGGGACGCTCGAGATTGGGTAGAAGGCTAAGGGGTGAGGGCATCTCATTCTCCCTCTCAGACAACCTCTCCCCTGTTTAGAATCCTACCCCCATCTCCCAACTCTCCGTCACAGTTTTTATTTTACTACGCGCTAAATAATTCGTGTGTCCGGGGTTTTAAGGGCCCATACGGACTCGCAGCAAGAGAAACTCATGGTGGGGGGGCTATGTGAATGAGGAGGGGTGTTTTTTTAAAGGGTGAGGTAGGATGGCGCGGGCAGAAGAGATGGCCACAGGAGGAAGAGGCAGGGAATGAGGGGAAGGATAGAGACACTGGGGTGAATTAAGGGAAGTATTAAATAATTTTTCATGTCCGTTTGCTAAAAATAAAATAAAAAAAATCGGTCTACGTTTTTAGATCCGCATTGAAGAAGGAAGGAGGGGATGTTCTCGCAATGTCGTTCCCGGTGTTGAAATTTTAATTTATTTTCTCCTCATTCGTCCTGTTTTGTTTACTCACTACTCTTCCATTCTCTTATTCTGGCTTTCTCTCTTGTTATTTCTCTCGTGGTCGGTTTTCTTTTATTCGTGAATTTCCAACTGAATTTTTAGTTTGTTTGTTTGGCTACAGAGCAATAAACGTGTCCAGACTAAATCAAGTTTGGTTCAAATAAAAATAACTTTCTTACATAAGTTCAATTATATGTTTAACATGTACTAGTCGTCTTCTGATCAGTCGGTAATGAAAGTGTACGTTAAGCACTTAAAATAAATAAAAAATAAATATAATACATATACTAAGTAACAATTTTACACTTATACTAGCTTTAACTATAAAATTTAATAAAGCCATATTTTTTATTATCTATATTGATATATTTTATAAGTTAGATGCCAAATATATCTAAATTATGAGATATATATTATAAAAATGTGAAATTCTTCCGAAATAGTGTTAAACTAAACAAATAGTTATGTACGTAATTGTACATTTCATGACCTAGCCTCGTTTATGGGTAAAATCACTAAGGTGCTATCACCAACACCGGTGACCATGGGATCTAATGTCTAATTCATTATATCTGGTTCCCTGGTGACAAAGTGGTAGGTAATGGACTCTCGTTAATTTTTAAGGGATGGCTTTTACCAATTGATCTTCCACTATCTATTCAACGCAAACCAGGATAAATTTAATGAAAATCATACAATCTTAATTTCTTGATAATTTATTTAGTTGAATGCATATATCTTCGTCTTGTTCAATATGGAGGAATAGCGTACTTGAATGCCTAACTCAACCACTGGAGAAAAACTGTTTTAATCCCTGCCGTTTGAAAATTTCCGAGTTTTAACGAGGTGTAAAATAGTACTTGTGTAAAAAGTTCACAATTGTATCACTATAAAGGTGAAACAATCCCTCCCATTGTGTGTTAATAGCCTTTAAAAAACCACGCATATGTTATTTTAAGAAGGAGTTATGATTGGAATACTAGTCCCATAGATCTTCAAACTAGAGCTTACACCAACCTACTTATGTCATTTCTGGAAAAAAGGGTCCGGGTCTCCAATAATAAATAAATATCTTCATAAATATTTGACTGGACTACGTGATTTTTGCGCTAATTGGTTTAACAACATTGTAAGTATTCCTGTTATTTTAATTCAATTGTTTTACCAATTATTTTATATTATTTAATAAATACAATATATATTTTATTATAAAAATTTAGACACCGTTTGTGAGAGAATTCACATCCACCCCTTAGCATTAAATTCCAACTCATAGGCGAAATAAAATATTCTTACTATATTGAAATATGTTAAATAATTTCTAAGTAGCCGTTATTTACCACACACTGTCAAGTGACTGCTGATAGTATTTACCATTTTAGGTGAAGTCATTTGAGCTTACTCTTGAATGTATCACGGGATTTTATAATAAGTAGTTCTATAATATTGTTCGACACCTTAGCTCAGTCAGTAGCGTGTCTTTCTACTGAGCTGAGGTTTCCGGGTTAGATTACCGACATGGATGAAAAATTTTCCATGGGTGAAATCCAGGTTTCTCTCACAGTTTTGTGACGGTGTGGAATGCCAGTTCTCCATCGTGGTTCGGATTCCACGTTAAGCTTGAGGTCCTCTATTTCATATCACAATCACTCTCCCATTACACATGAGCGTAAGGGCGTTTTACCCGAACGAGTAGTAAGACGCGGTGATAGTAATGAAAATAATCTTTCACAGTGATGAATTCACGGCTAAGGACTGGATGTTGTGCCTGTCCTAGTCTTCAGAAATGTTATGTCATATGAAGCTTCAACAGGCCTACCAAGCTAGTAGTTGAAAATATATAACTTGAATAATAAACTGACCCAGGCCATCGTCTGGAAAGAGTAATGGATGAAAAGTTCTATGATATTGAGAAATTGCAAACCACATCGGTGAGCATGTGGTCTAAGCATCAAGTTCATCTATTCCAGTTTGCTGGCAATATAAAGGTCGGGGTTTTAATATCAACAGGATGTACTGAGGGTGGTTTTCCACTCTCCCACCACATGATTAGGATTTGAACCCATCATTGGAAAACCTGGCCAAATGAGGACTATGTCGTAGCCTAAGTACCCATCTATGCGTCGCTCTACCTTTATCGTTAATAAATTTAACTACCTTTGTTATTATTTATACTAAACAACTATACACATAGATACACTGGCGTTTCTAGGAACTGACAGTTTAACTTTTTTCTAACACCAACATTCCACTTATAATAGGATTCTGATTCAAATAAAGGGTTATTTAGGGGCTATTCATAACATATTAAGTGTATATTTAGTTTAGTTTTAAAAACCAATTTATTTCCTAAGCTATTTTAGTATTTATAAAATTATTTCAAATACCGTAGTTAAATTAATGTAATATAGTCCCATCACTAAATTAATAGATTTTATACTATTCAAATAGAATATTAATCTTACACGTTATCTATTCTTCTATACAAAGTAAAATATATTACCAAATATATATTTCACTGATACATTATTTTTCACCACGTTTATATTTCTTAGCGAACATTTTGCTTTAATTTACCTGTTTATTTGATCTTAATTTGCTTTCTTAATTACATTCCTAAATAAATCCGAGACACTTAAACAAATTATTTTTATATATTTGTGTTTGTGTGTGTTCCATTGGAAATCAAGGAAGTGGTCTACATTATTTCATCGACTGGCAAAAGACGTTCGATTCACTGAAATGAAAGAAACTAATGGAAATATTTAAGAATACCGGCATCAACAGGAAGGAGAGAAGGCTGATGGCAAACCTGTACCTGTGACATCCAGTGAAGGTGAGGTTTAATGATGGAAAGATGGAGTAGATATAGGAAGAGGAGGGAGGTATATATGCTGTTTGCAGTCCTGTCGGTTCAACTTGTATGGCGAGTGGCTGCTCAGGGGAACCTTAAAGGCACGTGGAAATTTCAGGACAGGAGGACGCGTCATCAACACAATACAATAAACAAATGATATTGCGTTGATGACCAAAAATAAATAGATTTGCAGGAAACGAGGGACCAGCTGGTGTAGAAAGGGAGAAGGTATGACATGGTGATCAACATTGAGAAGTCAAAAGTTATTGTGATTTCAAAAATGAAGAGCTACTGAAAATAAAAATTGGAAATCAGGAGTTTGAAAACAGATCAGTTCAAGTACCTTGGAAGTCTAGTGACAAAGAATGCCTACTGCACCAAGGAAGCTTTCAACAAGAGGTTACTGCTGAGCAGCAAGTTAAGTTTGGAACTGAGGAAGAAACAAGTGAAAAGATACATTTGGAGCATCGTGCTGTATGGGGCAGGGACTTAAAATCTTAGGTAAATGGAAAATAAATACATGGAGAGCTTTTAAATGTGAAGCTGAAGAAGACTTGAGAAGATCATATGGGCAGGCAAGTTGACAAATTAGATATTCCATTTTTATTTGTTGTAATCTAAAGCTATTGCAAATTATTTAAGGTTCAGCTTAGTTTGTATTGAAAGACAAAACCTTTCTGAAATTTGGTTTAACTTAGAATAAAATACAGAACTATACGTGTACGTTAAAATAGAACATCTATGTAGAGTAAGCATTTCAAATAAGATAATGTCATCTGATTTAGATAAAAGTTGGTTCACAAAAACAGATAGATTTGGACTTTATTTAATAAGATCACTATGTTTTGGTGTCCCATATCATACAATACACTTTATGATCTGATTTTTTATTACAAAATATATTTAATATTTGAAATTCAGAAATAAGCGCTAAGCTTTAATTTACAATTGAGAATTTTAAAACTTCTAAATGAAGTTATTAAACTAGAATTAAATTAAATGGTAACATTAAAATACAAATTTATAATAAATAATTAGCTTTAACTGATGCTAACAATAGTCAATATAATAATACAAATATTTGAACAGTTAATTTAATCACTGAAAAAGAAATGGAAACTTTTTACTTTAAATCTCTTTTGATCAAAAAATTGTAGCACAAAAATTATAATGTATATAGGACATCAATGAGTTCATTTGTAATTTATCTGGCTCAGATTATCCAAAAATATAAATTGTGTATATAAATGTGAATACTAGATCAAAGGAAAAAAAGAAAATTCAAATAAATTATAGTTGTATATTATAATTTGTAAATTGCATGTATAAATATTTATATAAAAATATATGTTATATAATTTTATGTGTATATACTAGAACCTTATTTTACTACCCGTTCGTTTTATACTGCCTTAATGTTGTAAAAAAAATGTTTTTATCATGTAGTGATTTGTGCCATTATTTAGAAAATAATTCATACCAATTAAGGCACTTGGCCCTGTCGAGTGCAAGTATTAAGCCTATTGTGTGGGATGGTGGAAGGGAGGGTGAAAGGCATGGCGTGGCTTCACAACTGACCAAAGTATCCTTCCGTGCCAACAAGAACAGATGGATCACGGAAACCGTAGATGGCTACGTTTGAAAATATCAGTTTTCTCGAGAACGAGTGAAATTTTTATGTTATTATTTTCAACAGACCTTCTAAGATAATGTATCGATGTTTATTAATTGTTAAATTTTCCTATTTTTTGTTAAGAATCTGGCAGTTTTATATTGAAAAATGTCAATTTTATCAATATTTGATCACTGTTAAAAAAATAGAGGTAATGTGTGTATACAAAACGTATAACTTAATCAACATGCTTCTATTCTTTAACAAACCGTTTCTGAAAAGAAAATTGCAAAACAATAAAAATGATTGAAGATAACCGTTGGATCCCATGGCTCTGCATTTCCACGCCAAATGAAAAGGGCTAATCACCTTATTGGAATATAGATTATTTATTCTCATATTAGCTTAAAATATCATATTTAACTTTTACACTTCTTCAACTTAACACTATTAAATTTGACCGGTTTGAAATAGCCTAAAGCTACAGTAAGGTATACTATTTCAATGTATTTTAAATAATTGGCATTCTAACAAAAATTTTAAAATTGGAGCATTTTGAAAAAATATATATATACCTGGACAAAAGAATCAAACCCGTTTTCAGGTATCATCTTTTAATTTAAAAATATAATATTTAGTACGGCTTATATCCGTAACCATGATACTTTCTATTTTGTGATCCTAGCTGGCCATGTACAGTTACATTGCATTCAATTTTACAAATATTTACTTCAATCCATTGCCATATTTTTAAAGATGAAACGATCTCACTTAGGTTAAAATACACCCCAAGTATTCATTTTAGGAACAAGATTTTTTTTAAATCATTTTCTCAAGTGAAAACTAAAGAATTTTTTTTATTGCTACAAATATACTAAGATATTTACTTTAAGGTGAAACTTAATTGTACAAAGTTTATTTAATATATTTTTATATTCATATACCAATTATCAATTTAGCCGCTCACATTTACTTATTGTCATAAAATGCAATTTAAAACATTCTCAAATCTTTAAAGAAATACATAAAAACAAATTTGGATTTGTTATATAAATAATATCTCACGTCAAATCAATGTTTCTTTGTTCAAATATATATTGTTTTATAATCAAGATATTTTTAAATTTTTAATTCTGTTACTCTGTATTTATGTCTTTTTTTGATGTGTGCTTCTAGTTCAGATAATCTTTGACTCTCCATAACAGATAAAGAAAAATTTATATTTAAATCAATGATAATATTCTTAGTTATCTTGCTATTTTGAGCCAAAGTAAGCAGTTATTGAACCTTTGTACTTGAATAAACATCTGGAATAACCTCCATAAAATAATTTTATATCCGCATCTTACTATCTTTACAGGCTATCCGTAAAATTATACCAGCGAGTAGGGATTAAGGAAGAGATAATTTTTAGGAAAGGTACTCCTATTTGCTTTGAAAAAAGTGGAAATATTCTAGGCAAAAACACTTTAACTACACCCAGTTGGATTTTGATCTCTTACCATTTGGTGACTGGGAAGCAAGAATAAATGAGCTTCACGTTTAGTCCACGGGCACACAGATTTAATTTAATTCAAACTAATGTTATTTGTGATACCATTTATGATTTTTATTTACATTTTTAATTTTTAATTTTTTTATTAAATTAAATAATCATTAAAAAATCCTAAGTTTATTGTTTTCACTTGAGACTTCTAATATATATAAAATTATTCCTTTCAGTATCTAATATTCTTTACGCTTTAAGTGCTAATTATATTGTGTCAAATAGTAAGTTGGCCTACAAAAGTTTGGAATATTTTCTTCTATGGTCTGTAACTTAACTTTTATTATTTCAAGGAAAATGTTGTTTTAAATTTTTTATTAGTTTTGGAAGGAGTTTATCTTAAATTGAATGCGTTTTTTATTTTTTTAGAAGTATTGTAGGTCAAAATTTTTTAAAAGCTCAATCTGAAACGTGATAAGCTTGTTATCTGTGTTGTAAAGGGCTAATTTGAAGTGTCTTATAACGTATGCATATATATTTAAGAAGTTTAAGAGATCGTTTAATAATTTTTAAAATAGTCAGTTATACGAGGCATAAAATATGGTTTAAGTTTTAAAAGTCAATTTTAACAAGTATAATACACTTTTATAAATGTTGTGAATAGTACATTATAAGAAGTGTCATATATTTTTATGAGTGTAGGGAATAATCCATTATAAAACCATCAAACTTTATTTTATAAGTTTGGGGAATGGTAAAGTAGAGATCTTCTGCATTTCCCTGTGTTTAGAGAAGAGTTAATATAAATGTTTTAAGCTTTTAGTAAGTGTTAGGAAGACTCAATATTAACTATCATATAAATTTAATGATGGTTGGATGGAATCACTATTTCACATCTAATTCTTAAGAGTTTTGTGAAGTCTTAATAGGAAGTCTCATCGAATAATATTTAGTGTGGATATATTAAATACATGCATACTTCAGTATATTCCACCATGGTTAAAACACACCAGTTAAAGTGGTTAGAGAAGGAGTCTTCTCAAATGTTGAGACAATGAAGAAGAAATGAATTAAACCTTAGTTGAAACATTCAAGGTAGAACTATATATTTATTGTTTCTATAATAGTGAAACTTATAGTGTAGAATCAACGTCTAAGCTTTGACCACTGGGACTATTTAAGGTACAATCATATATTTATTGTTTCTATAATGGTGAAACCTATAGGGTATAATCAAGGTCTAAGCATTTAATACTGGAACTATTCAAAGAAAGAGAGTCATGTTGAATCAACCATTTGAAATACAAGGGTGTTTCATCATGGTTATAATAATTATCAAAGACTGAAATATTACACTTTGAGATTCATGCCTTGGTCTAAGTATCGGAACAAGAGTGGAACCAAGGATTCAAACCACTTGTTGATTCAGATGATTATAATATATGTACGGGGAGTACCATCGAAGGTCTAAGTATCAATGACAAGACAATTACCACCCTTTGATTGAATATAATATATCAACAGAGGATAGTAATATGGGTATAATAATCAACTACTAAAACCATGGTAGAACCAGGAATAATACATTGTAAGCTAGCATGTACTTAAAATTCTCTTGATTTTTACTTGTAAACATTATGAAGACTGAATAGTTGCAGAATGATCGTACTTGGGGTTTCCCCTGTTGCCGACACCACCCCACTTGCCAACAATTACATTGACAAGATGGGGAAGATTTGGCTGATTTGATATGCGAGTTACAGGTTGTTTTCACAGACCCTTATCCTCGTTGCATGAGCTTTAAATACATATGACTTGGTACCAATAAATTGTTTGTACAAAGTACACGGTTTGAACTGTTTTGTAGCCCGACTCAGGACGTTCCCACTTGACAGAAGCGTCAAGCAAGGCCGCCTGCGACAGGGCTGTATTTCTTTGCGAGTTACAGGCAGCATACACTAGCCCTTATCCTCATGGAATGAGGGTGAATTAATGAAATGTTGACATTAAATATCAAATGAGAGATGGAGGTGATTGATTCTGAGTTTGTGACTGAGCATCTGAAAATAAAACATGATTGATTAGTACAAGATACACTTTATGAGAGATGGAATTGAATGTGATTTTGTGGGTGAATATATATATATTTTTTATATTACTGTATCTATCTGTCGGCTCGTCTTGCCTCTCTACTCCAGCCTTGGGCGCTTGTATGATCTTCAGTCAAGCGGGTCGTAGTTGCCCAGTTTTTGTATTAGTGGATTTCCATGTTCCGCAATTTGCTTGTAGAACTTTTCTCGTCGTTCCTTGAATATTTCCTGTAGTGTCTTGGTCTTAGTTATTTCGTGTAGTTGATCAACCCTCGTCCTTATGTCAGTTCCTGTTATTGTTCTAAGTACTTTGTTTTGTATGGTCTGAAGTTTCTTGATGTGTGTCCCTGCTGCGTAGCCCCACCCTACGCAGCCGTAGAGAATAACAGGCTGTATTACACTCTTATACACAGTTAGTTTTGTTTTCTGATCGAGTTGGTGACCTTTGAGTAGTGGGTACAGTTGTATAAATAAGGCAGTTGCAGATTTTTTGGTTCGGTCTATATGTTTGCTCCAGGTTAGTCTCCTATCAATTGTTATGCCAAGATATTTGCATTCGGTCTGATACGGAATATCCTCTTGAAAGAGGGTGAAGTTTTCCGGGGGCTGCTGCCTTCTCCTAGTCACTACCATGGCCATTGATTTTGAGGTGTTGACAGTCACTCTCCATTCCGCAAGCCAGGTCTCCAGTTGAATCAGGTAGCGTTGTATTGCCAGTGTTGCGTAGTATAGGTTTTTTCCTCTGGTGTAGATTAGTGTGTCATCATCAAATAGTCGGACTGTCATTTTCGGATGTGTCGGAATGTCTGCTACATATAGGTTAAATATATAGGGTGCCAGGACAGACCCTTGTGGCACTCCCGATTTTACAAGGATCTTTTCAGACAGTGAACCCTCAATATTGACCTTGGATTCCCTGCCCTCCAAGTAGCTTCTTATGAGTCTGATGTCTCCATCGTACTTGGGTAGTAGAGGAAAATTATATATAAACAAGGTTGGAATTCCCAAGAGGCTGTAGATGTACATATATGTTTAAAATAATTACTCTTGAAGAAACTAAATTTTCTATATGAATTTAAAAAAAAAATTGTTAGAGGAGGAAAAAGGGATTATACCTTGCATATCTCTGATCGAATCGGTGAATGATGATGAAGAATAAATTGTTAATGATGGGTTTGATAATGAATTATCACAATGACCTTAAGATAAACAATGTATGACATTTATCATTAGATATATTGTTTATATCTGATTACTTTCATGTGTAAAATTGATCGAGCATATAAAATGTATAAGTATTGAGACTGAGCGTTCAATTTGTGATGTTCAATTGAATATATTTGAGAAACTAGCATCAATCGTTTACCTTGTGGGGTAGTAATCGGATCTAGCATGGTGTATCCATAGTGTAACTCATCAAAGTACGACTTGGAATTTCAGATGTAAGGTATGATGCATAGCTCTGATCAGTGAATGTTGTTTGATTACACAGACTTATAAATCACTGATAGTAATATGTTGAACCTTATCACTCATCGTTTAAGTATAAGACGTGAAAATTAACGATGAACTGTGATGACCGATATTATCTAGGATCATTAAAAAGTGATCAAGTATGCGTATCGTACATTATTTGTCGTGATGGGATGATTCTATAGTTTATAAATATAATGTATACTTTCCGATTGAATATCATTACATTACACTATGGAGCATGATCATAAACTGTTTGAATATGATGTGTGGTTCTGAATAGACATCATAACTTTAATGAATGAAGAGTGCTTCTATACAATTTAGATATGATACATAAGTCCGATTGAGTGTTCTTTACTTTGACAAATAAAGGACAATCCTATACCACTTAAGTATGATACATATTCATCGTCAAAGAATAATTATGAATTATCCTTAAAGCATTATTGTAATTACTATGATAAAATATTATTTATGATTCTGGCCGAAGAAATATTATTTATTATTAAATAGTATGTACTACTCAAGCTTGTTCAAATATGTAATAAGCATAAAACACATTACTTTTATCATGTATGGAGTATGAGATGATCAATGAATGAAGATCGAATCTGCTATAGATATTATATTCTGAAGAAACCTTTAGCTTGCTACAAAGATGGAAGGTATATTTTTTCCGATAAGGTCTAAATAATTCATCTACCCTTTCTTGAAGGCATGAAAACTTATAATCTTTTTTCTCTTCTTAAATATTTCTACTACGCTTCCTTTTTTCATTACTAAACTACACTATTTTGAGGCCCTTTCTTTTATCATTTATACATGTATACTTTATTTAATGGAACTCCTTAAAGTAGGTTATTTATGCCTGGATTCCGTCTTTGCAACATTTAACAGTACAAGTCAAGAGTTTTATATGGGAATGATAACATAAAATCTATGACTCTTGGCTCTAACACAATTTTCGCCCTTGATACTTAAACACATGATACTATACACTGTTGATATATCGAATTTAGCTAAAGGTTGACACTTGTCTTGATTTTGAAACATAGATCTATGATGATACTCCCAGTTGATATATCATAAGTCTAGGAATCAACAATTTTGTGAATCATTGGATCAACATTTGTTCCAATACTTAGACCTAGGCATGAGACTTATTTTGAAATATTTCGGTCTTTGATACTTAGGACCATGATTAAACAACTTAGAATGCAATTGGTTGATTGAACACGATTCAATATCATGATTAGGTCCAGTCGTCAGTACTTATACCATGATGGTCTCCTATGAGTTTTACCATGCTGGAAACAATCAATTTATAAATTTTATCTTGAATGCTTCCACAGTAGCTAAATTTGTGTATTCTTTTTTGACTAAACATTAGAGTGAGATCCTCTAAGAATATCAACAGATGCGTTTTCACGATGGTAGATTCAACCAATGTGTGCATATATTAAATTTATAATCCATGATTAAATTATAAAGTATCCCACTTATTTTCAGCGACTTTTGATAGCCCTATTATCTTACCAGATAAGACCCATGGTTTTATTACAGTTCCACCCATTAATAGTTAGACACATGATAACACATTCTGATAATCTCTTAGTGAAATCAAACAAGAAGGAACACTTATTTGATTGAAACTACTACCACAATCTAACACCCTAGGTTAACCTCTAAGAAGCTCTGGTCAGACGCATCACTTAGCCAATTCATAGCTATAATAGCTATACTAGTGCTCTAAATGATGTATAAGCGTATAACTACGTAAAGTACAAAAGTACTGTATTTTTATTTTCCAGGATCTGATTTGTTGAAGTAAAGTATGGAAGCATATTGCATAGTTTGCAAGGAAAGGATCGCCAAAAAGACTACATCATTCTTCCGAACAAAGTACCAGTACTATTAATGAACTGAGTTGAACTAAGGGTAATGACATTGAAGCATTTCCTGGTTGTAATGTTCACATCATTTGCAGGAAATGTTATAAGTATAAAATGTATTTAAGACTAGTTTCGGAACATGAGATAAAAGTATCTTGTAGAAAGTAGAAAAAACACTGATAAAAAATATATTATCCGAAAAGTGATTGCATATTATGTGGAGCTCACGTCAATTTTGCTGGTTCAATTTAAAAATTCTGCGAAGATAGAAGTGATAAGTGGTCAATTAAGTTGAGTGGTCAAGTATAGTATTTCACGTCTGACCTTCATGTAGCTGAGTGTGTATATCTTAAAACATGTATTGGGAATTTTAGAACAGGAAGGCGGATTCCACAGAAATATAGGACTGACTTTTGTGGAGCCGAAAATTCTAAATAAGTTGACATAAAATGAAGCTCAATGACTTGTTTTTCTACGTACCTGTACTTATTTTGAGTATAACGACGAGTAGCAGCTTATTATCACTGAATTAATGAAAATCATGGATTGATTCCTTGATTTAAGAAACGTGTCATCTTATGATCAAGAACTTATGAGGATAAAATTAATATAACACTTTGGAAAGAGAATTGTAATATCTTGGGATGACGCCAAATGTGATATGGTGACTCTGAGTGAAAGTGCAGATAATATGTTGAGACACCATTATGGAATGTTCAAGAATGTGCGTGTCAATTCACAGAAGGTTTAAATAGAAGAAGCTGCAGCAGCATAAATTATCAAGCGGGATATAAATGCTGGTTGAATTAAAAATGATAAGGCGTATCCAACTATCAGTAAATAATGGTCTCAAAAGCACTTGATAACTGCCTAACACACTGAAGCTGTTACTGTTTAAGAATATCGTCAGTAAAATTATTAACCTCTAGGAAACATTAGTTGGTCAGTGTATTATATAAGCTACTTTTCCGCGCTCCATAACTGCACCATTATAAATTAGACTTGCAATTCATTTATATAATCACTTTTGATCACAATTTCTCATAAACACATTGCATACTCTTAGCTACACTTCATCAAATAATGAACGTCTAGAGATTTATAGAAATGCTGCTATTTTGTCATCAGCTAGTTTACGACTCAAGGAAATCATTGATCTGTTCTATATTCCTATGGAATCCGTCCCCCTGTTCTAAAATTCCTAATACATTTTTTACTATAGACACATTCAGCTTCATGAAGGTCAGACGTGAAAAACATTATGCGACCACTCACAACAATGGACCACTCATCACTTCTATATTCACATCATTTTTTAATTGAATCAGCAAACATAACATTTCTCACTATTTTACATTCAATTGATGCCTAATATTTATTAGCAAAATCAACGTGTGCTCCACAAAATAGGTACTCACTTTTTGGATCTTATTTTTTTGAGTGGCGAGATTTATTTCCTTGCTACAAGATACTTCTATCTCATCTTCCGAAACGTTATTTAGTTATAGTTTATGTGTATACATTTTCCTGCATACGATGTGAAATTTACAATCAGGAAGCGCTTCAATGTCATCACCCATAATCCGACTCACATCATTAATAGTTCTGGCACCTTTGTTTGGAAGAATGTTATAGTTTTTTTTATGCGATGCTTTCCTTACAAATAATGCAAAATGCTTCCATATTCTACTTCAGCAAATCAGAACCTATAAATGAAAAATACGGTACTTTGGTGCCTTACATAATTATATGCATAGAAACCATTTAAAGCACTAGCATAGCTATTATATAGTATGATTTTGGTAGGAAGAACAGTAGAAGTTAGTTACTAAAGTTACTAGAACAATTTTAATATATCCATACATCAAGTCATGTGATCTACAGCTGTCATTTTTGATAGATATTATCAAATACTATAAAATAACACAAATAATATAGAGAAATGTTATCAATGTTGGCTGGAAATAAACATGTTCGAATTTTCTCTAGTGTTCTTCCAACCAAAATCAGGGTATAGCTATGACTCGGCAGAGTGATGCGTTTGGCCGGAGCGTCTTAGAGAATGATCTAAGGTGGGGGTAGGAGTGGTGTAGTAGTTTCAGTCTTCAGGCATAAAATACATATTTGGGGCCCAATAATAATTAATATATTATAGTTTCGGTACCGATAAAATACTGTGCCTGGTACAAAAAGCATGTTATTTATGCATAAAGATTCGGCAAGAGCCATTTAGGCATCCATATTGGATTTTCACCTATTTCCCGTGTAGCGATTCTTGGCGATTTTGAAGTATAATTCGGAGCTATGATCATTGACCAAATTTCAAATAAGCACGTTGTGAGTTTATTTTTATTAAAAACAAGATATGTTTCATTATTAATGTGTGACTTTAATCGACAATCATATGGCATGTAGGAAACATGTATAGCTTTGAATGATGATCAAACTATGCCTAAGAATAACGCTGGTCATTTGGGAATGGCTATGTATTGACTAAGAGTTATGTTAAGTTTGATCGAAAATCCAACGCTTACAATAAGATTTACGTGTGATTTTAATCGATGATCATATGGAATGTAGGTACCATGTAAATATTTGAAAAGTTATTATTATAATTCTTTTTCTTCTTCTTCTTCTTCTTATTATTATTATTATTACTATCAGCATTGCGTCTTACTACCCGTTCGTGCTATACGCACTTACGCTAATGTGTAATGGTACAGTTTAACGTGGGGTCCAAACCACGGTGGAGACCTGGCATTCACCACATTAACAAGTTGTGATTAATATACGTCTAGTAACAATTTATTAAATTATGTCTAAATATAATATAGGGCGAGGATAAATGCTAATATGATATAATGAAAAATGGATTAATATGGATATGATCAAGTCTAAACGGAATGTAAATCTGATCAAGTCAAAATAAGCTGTGGAGTACAGATAAATGAACAATATTTGTTAAATGTGTATAAAGATCTGACCAATTAAAATATTGTTTAAGTTTGAGGCAGGTATTTGATCAATCATCAAATAAATAGTCAGTATCACACTTGGTTATAATAAATCATAAATATGATAAAAATCCTAATGTGGTATAATTAATATATATATATATATATATATAATATTCGATCATTCATCAGAATTTCACATTATATAATAATTAGACAACATTAGGAGTTTTATTATACTTAGGATTTATTATATATATAAATAGGATTTATATTATATATATAATAGGATTTATTATATATATAAAAATAAGATGTATTATATATAAATAGGATTTTTATCTATATATATATATATATATAGAGAGAGAGAGAGAGAGAGAGAGAGAGTATTCGAGGGTAAGAACACCTATGGTGGGGGAAGGTGTAGAAATTAGTTTTTCCAGGTTCAGAGGCAACATGTCAAAAATTTCTGATTACATTAATATTCTAAATAAATTAGGGGTTCTGGCAGGCGCAAGGGGATTTGTATATTCAAGAAGACAATTAATTCAAGCAATGCTAGACAAAGGTCACCTAGCATTAGAATTTTTATCAATTAGGTCTTCAGTTATGTGGCTTGTGCGAACATGAGATTATTTCTTATATACATTTTATGGTCGGAGTCCTAACCTGATTATTTCCCAACATTTTCCTTCCTTACATCTTGTATGAGGGTATCTTATGATAAGTTTTACATGGCGTTTATCACAGAACAAACTCATGTGTGGTGTTTTAAAGTACTGGCGAGTTGAAACCTTGGGGTAAGTAAAAGAGCTGGTTACTCCCTTGTACATTGTTAAGAAAACACTATTTTCCCTTTCACCCCATTGCTTTGTCAGTACCATAATAAAATGTCTGTCAAAAGGTATTAAGGTGCGGCAGAAGGGAGCGCAAGTAACTTTACAGTTTTTATAGCATTACATTTTTTGGCCAAAATATATAAAATATGTCTCCAGTAGCAACATATAGTTTAATTTTCTGCACATTCTAATATCAACAGAGCTTGAATATCTGTCAAAGGTGTCCAGGAATTTATTAAAAACTTTTTCTCTTTATTTAAAAAGTTTTGACAAATTTCCAGGACACCCTTGACAGATATTCAAGATCTGTTGATATTAGCATGTGCAGAAAACTAAACTCTGTGTTGCTACTGGAGAAATACTTTATTTATTTTTGTAAGAAAAATTATATTCTATAAAAACTGTAAAAATACTTGCACTACCTTCTGCCGCACCTTAAACAGATTACAAAATTATTTTTATTTCGCACGCCCTTGACCATTGAATAACAATGTCGATTATTACCGGGCAGGTATTGAATGGCGATCTTCATGCCCTAACCATTTTTCCCACCGTTAAGCATCAGAAAAAAGGGACTGGAAGGTGGTTCCCACATTCAATTTACCGTATCACGCATGTCATGCAAGAATTACAGGCTGTTCGTCAATAGTAGTAGTCAATAGTACTCTCACCCTACTCTCAATATGTTATCTACCAGTGAATATTTTTGGAAACAACACTTAACGGGCTTTGAGTGACAATCTACTAAACCCTTTCTCCAGAATACACTTAGATAAATTTGGAGGAGTGTTA
Source organism: Timema californicum (assembly GCA_902141385.1). Classification (NCBI taxonomy): domain Eukaryota; kingdom Metazoa; phylum Arthropoda; class Insecta; order Phasmatodea; family Timematidae; genus Timema; species Timema californicum. The sequence goes on along the minus strand of CABFOW010000001.1, from coordinate 563,352 downwards.
ACCATTTTATACATTCCCTGTTGAATGGAACTGAAGGTAGGACCTAACGGGAGAAGGGATAACCATCGTAAATATAACCTGGAAGTGGGATTAGAATTGTGTGGCGCACCACTGTATATAGCAAATTTTTATTTCTCAATTTTTTGCACTGTCTCCTCATTATAATATCTCTTTTACCGTATTACTGAAATTTTCTAGCTCAACACTACTCGCACGTCAACATAAAATATATTTGTACACCTGAAAAATAAATAGGTTGGGTTGAGGAATATATTATATTTATGTACTACTATTTAAAAGGCTGATCATTAACTGTTATAGAACTTTAACTAATTATGGAAAAGCTCAACATGAACTTACTTAATGTTTTAATCGGTGTTAGAAAGGCGTCATAAAGTCTAAAAGAGTCATGGAAAGGTTCAATATTAACTGTCATTGATTTTTGTTGAGCTTTGAGAAGGACATATATGAAATATCATATATATTTAATCAGTATTGGGAAGTCTCTACATTAAATGTAATATTTTCGTTGATAAATGAATCATTATGAAATGTCTTTCTTTTTTGTGGAGGGGAAGAAAGTGTAAATATTAGTTATCAAAGATTTGAATTAATTTTTGGATAAATTAATAAACATCCATCGAATTAAATACTAAAATACATCTTCTGTAACATTTTTGAATTCGATACTTTAAACAATGCAATCTAGGGAGTAGACATTTTCAAGAGAATCATCTTGGAAACATCTCCCTCAAATCTCAGCAAAGCAACAAGCGACGAGGGATCGACTGAAGGAAGCTTGTCTCTCTTGCAGAATTCGTAGTGCCCATGCGATGCATAGATCTCCTACGCAGCATAATAACTTGTGAATATTCATATCGTGTTTGCTACTTGAAGGAGGTGGTAAGGGGTGAGGGGTAGGCTCACACGAGTTTTCGCAGGGAGGCGAAGAGGATATTTCACATGAGGGTGACAGAGAAAGAAGATGATATTGAAAATGTCGTCACCATGGTTACTTTAAATTAAGTCATCAATGAATGATTGTTAAGGGAGAAAGGGACGGTAGGGTGGGAGAGAAGTTATTGATGCCTTCCACTAAAAAGAGTTTTGGCAACGTCTTTGGGTGGATAAGATGAATAGATAAATTAGATGTTATGGTTGAATGTACAGATCCATCCATGAATTTACATTAGTATTATTTATCTTAAGCTTTCTATTCTTATTTTATGTATGGTTGATATTTTGAGATGATAGTATCAATAAAATATATGTAGAAATGAAATACTCTCGATAATATAAATGACTGCTTGTTGAACACCTGGTCTAAGGCGTCACTCTCGTAATATATCAAAATTCCAATGACAGGCAGATCAGGGCTCATATCTCTGTAGGGTGGTTTTTAATAAATTGCCTTCCACTCGCTCTCCCCGCAAATTCATGTACACTTCTTCTAAATTCAACCAACCTCATCCTTAACCCATTAGCGTAATTAGTTCTGAAATATAACTAATAAGACATTTCTAACAACATAAGATTTTTAAATAAGAAAGATTACATTGAATGACTGACAAATACGACTAATGTATTGCGAACGAATATTTTTTATACAAACATTTATTGATATTGTTTATTTTTCTTACTCTTTCATTTTATGAAAACTAACATTATAATATTCCTTAAATAAGATTTATTTATGATAAAGCTAACTAAACATTTATAAGCATACGCCACCTAATTATAAAGAAAGTATTCTCTTTCCTTTTCATTTCTCTCTTTCCCTTTCTTTCTATGCGTATACATAATGCATGTAACGCTATGTTATGTATAGTATATACTAACATTACTATATGTATAAAAATATATGTATGTGGAAAGTCAGTTCTGTGACAGCATGTTAAATTAGCGTGTCTGACATTAATCTGAGAAGACGCGATTCTGACAAAAGCCTGTCAAAAATTATTGCAGTTGTTTATTATATTATTTATTTTTACATTCTATGAACAAAAAAAATTAGCCTGATTTTCCTCTTAAGAATAACCTAGTATTTAATATATTGAATTAAGTAATTAATAATATGTTTAGCATTTATTGTCTTAATAAAATATAAAAAAGGTTTTTTAAACATGTATGTTGCATATAATATTATAATCCATCACATATTGGTAAATGTTTTAAACCAAAGTCATTGTTTATATAATATCAATACGTATTAGTTTTGAACAAATTTAAAATTTTAATATATTCATTTACTCATATTTCATTAGTAAGACAAAACTTTAAAGAGTATGTAGATAAGTCATGTAGGATTATTTACTTCTTGAAAGCATGATAACTTTTAAATCCCTACAAAGTGTATTAATGTATATCTTTTATTGGTCCATTTTGAAATTAACAGCGCCCATCTTAAAGGAAATCACGCTCGTCACAAAGCAATATCACGATCTGTAAATGAAGGAATATTATCAGTTGTGGCAGCTCACGTATCTCCGCTCTGCTGCTTCTCTGATGAAACCTGCATCAGATCTCATCCTCAAAACATTCACCTCACACACCCACCCAATCAAGAGCATCCGACACCCCCTACCACCACCTCAAATCCGCCATCACGTCTCTGGAGCTCTTCTAATTTATACTAATTGTTGTCACCCCTCCCTTTCTCATACCTTCAAACCCTGATGTATACGTTGCCTAGGAAACGGAATAATTATCAATAGATTTGATTATTATTGATGAGAACCGGAGCTTTTGAGAGAAGACAGATTATTACGCTTCCGTCCTAATTACAAAGAGACAAATAAGGATGAAAGGAGAGGGTGATGAAAGGGATGTATCTAAACAGTTTCGTTATCTCGAATCCATACAATCGATATAAGTAGTACATGTGTCTAGGTTGGGGTGACGTTTGATGATTTTCGATTATAGTTTATGGAACGTATGAATAATGATCGAAATAAAACTAATCGATAACTTGGTAAATTATAAATTTATATACAAAAATAAATATATATATGAAGTACTGTTCTTATAAGAACTTGAATTACACTCTACACGTTCTGGTGGGTACACGGAATAAAGCGTCAGCTAAGAGTCAGTTTGGGTTATACGAGTATTTAATTACAATTGCTTAAGTGAAGAATAAGGTTGAATTTTTAGGAAATGTACCCGATTTTATGTTGCTGTAGTGTGCAAAACATTTAAGAAATCCTTATTAAAAAAATACCCTCAACACCGGACCATGCCTCTAACCCCAATCTCCCATTATCGGTAATCACGATACATAAAATTGGTTTCCCTTAAATGAAAGTGTAGGAGTTTGGAACTGGGCTGGTAGTTCTTAGTTGATATACATGAAATGGTTTTACACAATACCGCCACCCTGACTCGTGATCATTCCTGCTATTCCCCGTCACCTTATTTAAAATATTTTGACAGCTCAGATGGATGTAGAGCACAAACCAGTCTGCTATGATTAATAATTTGATGATGATAATTTTTCGAACCATATCAATATTAAGGGCTTCTAGTTAAATTATACTTTTGGAATATCCTTTAATATTAAAATTATAGTTGCGAATTTTATTAAAAATAACTTATTTATAAAATATAATAATAGTGTAATAAAATGTATAGATTTCTTTATAAAACTTGCATCAAATCCTGCTAACGCAAAGCTTTACCAACCAAATGTGTTTAAGAAACGACGACACAGGATTAATCAATCATTTTTAACCTTGTAAAATCCGTTTACATTAGACATTTTAAACAAAAATTTGACATTGCTCGATAGAGTTTGGACTAAATATTTAGTGGCGTCGCCTTGACTTTCATTATACGCAAAACTGTTTAGCTAAGTTCGGAGTTCACTTGTTTTAACTGAAAAATATCACTACATATTGTAGTTTGGGTACATTTCTTAAAGGTTAGTTTAGTAAAAAGTGATATTCAAAACTTCACAATATTTTGAAATTCACTAAAGCGATTTCTTTATATGTATATCTAAGAGATATTTGACAGGGAAAAAAATTGTTTACATTTTTTTTGGGAAACATTTTTTTTTAAGTTTGGACCAATAGATTTGTTAAAAATTTGAATATTTTAAGAAATGGCTGCAACGATTTGTTTCAAAATGTGTTTTTGTTAATTATTTACATTATCAATAGTTACATATATTTGTTTTTTAAGGTAATCTAATATTTGTCTATCAATAACTGATTTTTAATTATAAAAATTGTTTATTTTTAATGCTTTAACGATTTGGTTCATAATTGTTAATTGGGTATTACCTTACATAATAATCAATAAAATTTGTTGGTTTTCATAAAGTAAATAAATTTAAGCGTAGTTAACCCAATAAAATTTGATAAAAGTTGAAATATTTCGAAAATTGCCTTAAGGATTGAGTTCAAAATGGTGTCTAGGAATAGTTTTCATTATAGATGAGAATTTGTTTTTATCTGTACAATTATAAATAGAGTATATTAAAAATAACATATTTTTGATAATTTTTTCTGATGATTTTACACACTATTGGAGAGTGTTTGTACGACTGTTTCGTACTATTTATTTTATTCACTTTTGGTCTTAAATTCCGTCAGGAATATACGTATTTAATAACACTAATATAGAAGGGATGAAGAAGGTTTAGATTACAGGAGATGAACTCATATTTTCGTATAAAGAGAGCGAGAGAAAAGTGTGGAAGGTATTTAGGAAAACATATCCTATGTACACCATTTTGATACTTAAGCTTTGACCTTCCAGTTACAGAAAACCAAGACTACCTGGACATTAAATACATGCGCCGACTGATGATAGTAGTCATCTATTATCAAAAATAAATGTATATTTTTATCTTTGTTATTATCTCTCTTATTGATTAATGTGTAAGTTTATATAATGTTTAAATTTAAAAATAAAAGGAAGCGGACCTCTCTATGCTGCAATGTTGCATCCCATCATAATACCTGTCCGGAGTAACAACGTGTTTACATAAAGGTGTTAGGAAGACAGATATACAGACAAGAGATAGAGAGAGAAAAAAAACCCACATCTAGTACATCCGGCTAGACCATACCCATCATCGGAAAAATTAGACCAGCTAAGGTTTACAGCCTAACCCATGTGTTCACAGATGTGGGACATGGATGTATAGAGTTCTTTAAGTGTATCTGTCTATCTAGTATGTGCGTGAGTTATTATAGTATTAATCTAGGACAAATACAACAATCAGACAAACCACACCGGTGAACAAGTGGACTAAATGTTGAGCTCATCTAATCTGGTTTATCGGCGATAGGAAGTTCTGGGTATTAAGACCAACTCGGTATACTAAGGATTATTTTACTCGATGATTTTCAGCTATCTCATCAGACAAATGAAGATAGATTTAATCTAAATCATACCACCTCTTCCCTACTCCATTAGTGTATCTCAATACATATAAACATGTAGTGTATTAAGACATTTAGCCCAAAAAAGAAAAAACAAATCAAATAACCATTTGACAGAAGCCTTATTTGCTTGGTTTTATCTAAAGTTTTGATAAATACTCAATCTTAGGAACAAGGAGGATGGGATTTATTTATAGGAACTGACTTTTGTTTTAGTATAAAAAGGATAAGAAAAACTACAAATAAAATTATAAAACCATTTATCCCTAGTTCGCCCAAGAATTTATCAAACTATGACCTTTTGGACAACGGTAACCAGTAACGATGTGACTATATTATCCTAAACCCTTTGGCTTCCGGCGAGATAACACATACTATAATAGAATATTTATTTCTAGTTAAAATACTATTTCCAACCAAATCATATATTTTTTCATCGTCAGAAATGATTAGTTATGATCAAAGACTATATAAAATAAAATTGTATTTTCCTTAATTTTAGTATTGTATAGCTCTTTCACAATAAAAGTGGTCCTTTTAACATTTGTAAGGCTATAAAAAAAGTTATATGTTCATCCTTGTTTTATATATATATATATATATATATATAGTCATTTTCCCAAAAGATGGAAATTGATATTCGTTTCAAAGTGAACAATACACACTTTTAAGGTGGTCGAATTAATAAATATGTTGAATAACTTTTGTCATTTAATATAAGTCCATTTGTATGGACCAACTATAAAATTATTATCTAAATAATGTAATTTATCATGTCATTTGTTGATATTATTTTAAGTACTCATTTATTCCATTATCTAATGAGTTCCCTACATAAAACCGAATTAGCATAAGGAAGAAAAGTTGATAATCTAAATAAAACTACGTTTTGTTGATGTCTAGTTTTAATAATATAAACACAAATAGCATATATTTTAGTTACTGGCACTATATTTCCTTTCTTAGCTCACTAGGATGAAGGTAAAATATATCGATCTCAGGGTTAAAGTATTAAACTTGCATTACTAGAGTTTGATTACAGGTCACCTCCAATTATAATTTATTTAGCCTAATAACTTAATAGGTTTTAACAAAGCTTAACTAAATTTAGAGAATATCCATTAAAAATAGAAAGTAAATTAAAAAAACTCTGAGTTTATTCAGAAAAAAACATCATGATTAATACACAAGACCTTGAAAATAATACTAGTGTGTTCTGTGTTTGCCTAAGTAAATCAAACACATACTATGACATAATAAATAAAGACTTAAGAGTACAACCCAAATAAGTGGCTGATCTTAGTCACTTAATTTAAATGACCTAAACAAATATATTAATCAGCATCGACATGCACCAACTCCAGTTTCCCGTTTGTGGTAAGTGAGCACTCTCCATTCTATCCATTTTTTTTACAATTCACTCTCATGGCTAGTATCCCAGTCTTGTCCTCGTTCTTTTACAGCTTTCTTTACTTGTTCTATTCATCGCATTCTTGGTCTTCCAACTAACCTAGTCCCATTTACTTCCTTTCAAGTATATTTTCTTACCTTTCTTCTGTTGTTCATTCGTTGTAGATGTCCATATTAATTTAGTCAAGATTTACTTATAATTTCTAGCACACTACTATATGCTACTGCATCCTTCCTCTTCCGATCACATTCCTTATCCTTTCACTTTATTGTCTTATTAACATTGATCTTACGAACTTCATTTTGAAGTCCTGCTATAAATGGTTGTTTCTGTAGTGATATTATACGTCTCGAGAGCTTACGTCAAAATATGAATGTAATATGTGTTGAAGAATGACAATTTACCACTTTGACGTACTTAACTATCCCACAGCATGTTATATAATTGCCGTCTTCTGGAATCGGGCAGTAGCTTCATTTTTGCTTAAGCTTTTCTTGATATTATGATACCAATGTACTTAAAACTTATCTGCGTTTTCTTGAACGTCACCATTTGATTCTGTTTCTTTTGTATTCACATTTAGTAAAATTGTCTTGATCTGGATTGATTTTAGACCAAGCTCTCTTAATGTTTCATTTCACACATTTAGCTTCTCCCGAACTTCTTCCACATTTAATTCCCAGATCATGCCATCATCAGTGAAAAATACAAGATCAGTAGCCCCTATAATCATTTGTTTGATTATCTTTTGTTATTTTATCCATTACTATGGTCCTCAGAAGTGGTGACAGGAAGAAAATTGTTGGACACCACGTCTAAATTAAATCCCTTCAATGTTTCTATTTAAAATCTATACACAATTCTCTAAATCTCTATACATCATCCTGATATTTTGGATCAGTCCCATTGGTACATTTCATCTCTCCAGACACTGCCAAATCTTGAATCTTTATACACTGGCATAGTAAATTTCAATGTTTATTAAGACAAGAGAAACATTCCTGTCATTATATTAGAACTTTTCTAGAAACATTCTTGTGGCAAAAATAAGGTCAATGGTAATCCTATCCTTACTGAATCATTTTGCTACTCTTTAAATGTTGGCTCCAAGTGTGCTCTTAGTATTTTCTCAATGATATTCTTCGTCAACTTCAGGTCATGTGACTGTAGGGTTTGTTATCTGTAATCTTCACATTGCTTCATATTCCATTTCTCTATTGGTGGAAATGTCATACCTTAAATCCTATCACCAGGTGTAATGTTTTATTTTAATCCCACTCATAGTACTCTCTAAATCTAATGCAGTATCTCAAGCAACTATAATTGTATCTCCATTGAGCTTATCGAACCACTCGAATTCCCCTTCCTTATAGCTTTCACGCTGACTATACTGCCAGCCAAATGGTGGGGGCTCCTCTCCATCGTGCTCCTCACTCTCTACTACCTCTCATTCCTTTTAGACATTGTTGTTCAAGTCAAATCAAGTAGAATATTGAAATATTGTACCATTTCCTATCTGATTGCCTCCACTCTCCTGACCAGACTCCTATAACTCCTCTGTGGTGATCAAATTCCTTCGCCATCGTTCCTTTTAGTCTAGATAACTTTACACAGAAGTTTCATATTTTCTTGAAAGTCCTCTTCCAGCCTAATTGTAAACTCATTCAAACATTTCTCTTTCTCCTTGGTGATGGTTCGTTTACTTCCAGTTTCTAATCCCTGTGTTATGTTTTAATACCCGAATTCTTGATTCATCTCTTTTATAGTCTTATTTTTGTTTTTCCTAATTCAGTACCTCTCTTCGGTGTTCTATTCCTCTCGATTATTGTTTCTTTCCCTCTATCATTCTCACATGGTGTCTATTTTGATCTCATTCTCCTACTCGCGAAATTCTACTGCCCCTGTAACTGGGCTATCTCTGAATTGTTTTCACTCTTCCTCTACACTTCTGATTTCACATTTTGGTAGTTTTTGCCTAATCTGATTTTGATATTTGTTCTTTTTATTGTGCTTGGCTTATTTTCACTCTTGGTTCGTCTGATTCTTTTCTGTTTTCTCATAACTTAGAATAGTTACATTTAAATGTGCTCTGACTAATCTATTATATATGTGTGTATGTATATAATATATTAATAACTTAAATGAATTGACTTAAGGAACCCAATCGGTTTGCTATTAACATGTAACTTTATCAAAACAGCTAAAATAGTTATATGTAAGTTTAAATTTACTATTAAAGTTTCTTATAGTAGAAACAAATTGTTATAAAAGATATCTCCTCTTCAATGTGAATTAAATAAATTAAAAACGTTATAAACTAAATTAAAGACATTATGAGTCCATACAATTGGTCTCAAAATTCTCAACTTTCCACAGTGATTAAATGTAATTAAATAAATCGTGAAAATAATTAGCGACTTTGTGAATCCAAACAAATTGCTCCTAAGCTGGTCACCTTTAAAAGGCGAATAAGATAATTAAAAACACTATAAGTTAAATTAAATAATTTATAAGTATAGACAAACTGATATTAAAAATGTTACTAACAAAACATGGAAAATAGCTCGAAACATGATATAATTCATTATTAGAATGACTCTAGAAATAATGTTAGCAAAGTTTTTTCTTTTATAAATTGATTAAAAATAGTTATAAATATGATACATTCTATAATGGAACAGAAAAAATTAAAGGTCAACAAAGTCGTCACGTTCTTAAAAGTGACCAAAAACAGTCAGATACATAAATAATGAGTTTTTATTAAAAAAAAGTGAATTAAAAAATACTGTCTAAAAACGTACACTGAATTTTTTTTTATAATGTAACAATATCTTCCCTAAATACTCCGTCGCAACTGCTTCTCCAAGCTAGGCGTGTCCTAGTTGTAGTGTAGGCGAAATGTCATCACTTCATGGGTTGGACCTCCCATATAAACTAAAAGTGGCCAGAACCAGTGCGTTCCAGAACAGACGGAAGCGTAAAGGGGGATAGAAGTGCATTGGAGCACCATCTAGAGGGTCTGTTAACTACTTGGGACTGCCGAGAACCTTTTACTTAGTTCTGGAAACGTTTAGATCTGGGGAAGCTTGGTGTGCATACATTTCTACTCGATGTGTCCCTAGTGACATGGATGACACGCTGATATTTGGTCCGGCTGACGTACTTCCTTACGACCACGAAGATAAGTTTGACTTTGAACAGAAGCATGCGCAGACGAAAATGTGGACTAGATTTATCACTTGACATCTAGGAAAACCTTCATACAGCTGTGCACTATTTTCGATAGACGGGCATGATCTTGTGTTGAGTCACTTTTTGTTTCCCGGAGATCATTTTATGGAGGATAGTATAAAGGAAAGTTAATATGAGAATATAGTAGGAAGACGATACATTTTTTAATTCGGTGTGGATAATATATAGTAATATTATTGGGGAGTTTTTGTTTATTTAGGAAGATTACATCTTATTGTTGCTTAGTAAATTAAATTACTTTGCATACGCTTCATTTGGTTAATTAAGGCTAGGTGGTTGTAATAGGTAGTTCATACAGTTTGAATTTGCATTAAATACAAAACAAACTTAGTCGTCCTATCAATAAAAATTATTAGTCTTAAATAATTATTGAATTCAAATCCAAATCCTAGTTGGTCAGTAATGTTTCTGCATGGCCTTGTTTCTTGGCATACCCAAGGAATGTGTAATGTGTGATTTTTTTTTTCTGCTTGTATAAAGTGAGAACTGGACAGCCAGGTTATTTACTGAAACGTATTTTCTATATTTAATTAAATTTTTTAGTTGTGAGTGCAAATAATTATTATTTTACGTGATTGAATTTAACTCACAGTGTACGTGAGTGAATATAGCTCGTAATTAACGTTTAAATTCAAATTTAATGACTTGAATTAATTGTGTCTTACTATCCGTCATAACTATCTTCATATTTTTTTATATTTGTGTAGAGGTGAGAATGGTGAAGTTAATAGTTATTGTACCTCAATTTAGGAGGAGCGTGAGTAAGAAATATAATACCAACCAAATACTTGTACCATTTAATTTTAACTTTCAGAAATATATTTGAATAATATATTATAACCATTCTTATCATAACTATATCGAAGGTAAATAGAAAAATCTAACTACATTTCTAGAATTTAAATTATTCACTCTTCATCTATATATCTATTTGGTAGTTTACTTTTATTATATCTGTGCAGCGTTGCACTTTGTTTTTTTTAGAGAGCTCATTACCTTCTTTTATTTAATGAATCTTTACTTCATGACTTCATGGTGGAGGAAGAGAGGTGTGAGATGTGTGCAGAGGAATGAAAGGTGGGTTTGAATGGGAGACGCGTAGTGATTAGAAAACAAACCGTGGTGATGAGATGGTGGCAACACTGTAAGGGAGGAGATGCTTGGGGAGGAAAATTCGAATAATTTGGTCGTCTCCTTTCCCTATCTGTTGCAATTCAAGAAGTATATCGTAAAATATAAGCTCGATCTAAATTTTTAAGTCTAAAAATGATTTGATTACATTTATTTAGTGAACAACACAAGACACACAGTTTTCATATATGAGAATGTTGAATATTACTTAAAGTAAATACACATTTAAAATATAAGAAATATACTAGAAAACATTAAATGGTAAATTGAAATATATATTAGAAGTTATTCTATTAAAAAATTTAGGTAAACAACAATGAAATAAACTACCTGTGCGTATCGTCATACTCGCCAGTTACTTAAATAATGGTCTTCGAATCTCTGACTGGAGTAAAAAGGTGTATTTTTTCTTGGATGGGTTTCAAGTCTTTTCTCCTCAGGAATGCTAGTACTTGTCCTCTAAAAGGATGCCCTACAAATTCAATACCCTATTTATGTAAATATGTACGTAGCTCGGATGGGTAGTAAGATATGGAGCAGGGAATATTACTGTAGTAGGGAAGTGTGAGCTATCGTGTTATACTTTTCTCAGAGGTATTGAGTAAATTTACCACAATTTGCATTTTTTAATAAATGTATATATACATATAATATTGTGTTTTCTCACTGCTTCTCTAATTGAATGTTAGGGCATGGTCTCTAAATTTGAATTGAAGAGATAATGTAATTAAATACTTATCAACTCCTTTTCCTGTTTAAAATAAATACCCCAACTACACACAAACCTTCTAAATCCAGAGTCTGTCAACAGGAAAAAAAGTCCAGGTGACTACTGACCACTTTTATAGATTAAAAAAATATATTTAAATGCAGTTATAGTTGTAAACTTTACAATATTAAAAATTAATTACAATACTAACATAGCTGGCTTTGTGTAGATATCTTTTTGGATATTATTAAAATGTAACTATTCACTAATCTCAACCAAACTTGAAACACCGATTCCAACCCACAAGCATGCTGATATTGTTTTAAATTATTTTCCAGTATATTATTTTTATTTCAAATGGTGGAAGCTATAATAAACTTAATCTATCCTTATTAGAGGCAAATAATAATGTTTAGGCATTCAATTTCATTTAAAGTAATTATTAATATTCTTTATGTGGATTATACACACATAAATATTACTTTTGTAAATTGGTTTACGCAATTTAAAGTATTAGTAGAAGTGAAACAAATAGCCGAAGCTATTGTTAATGCATTTTAGTGTGGATAGTCCCTCATAGATATCATATTCTGAAAATGATACCTGGGCATGGGAATCGAACCCAGGACCTTCGGCTTATTACGCCAATGCTCTTACCACTGAGCTATACAGGATTCGTCCCGTACCCATGGTCATTCTTCACTCATAGTTTAAGGCAGAGTCTAAGATGGACGTGCGGAAGTCGTCAGCTTATTAACATGTGATTATTAAAGATCACAGCCATCAGACAACGCAGCCATTAGCGACTCGGTAGTTGGCTAGTTTCCAGCCAATCGACAATTATATATATAATTGTACAGGATTGCATATATTAATGTTGGTATTTTTGCACCCATTCGACAATTATAAATATAATGGTACAGGATTTGCATATATTAATGAAACAAATAGCCGAAACTATTGTTAATGCATTTTAGTGGGGATAGTCCCTCATAGATATCATATTCTGAAAATGACACC
>CABFOW010000001.1:503129-549924 GCA_902141385.1 Timema californicum | reverse complement strand
AATCACGTGTTTATAAGCTGACGACTTCCGCACGTCCATCTTAGACTCTGCCTTAAACTATGAGTGAAGAATGACCATGGGCACGGGATGAATCCTGGATAGCTCAGTGGTAAGAGCATTGGCGTACTAAGCCGAAGGTCCCGGGTCCGATTCCCGTGTACAGGTGTCATTTTTCAATTTTCAGAATATGATATATATTAGTAGAAGTGTTTAAATTTGACAAAAAAGTTATTTTTAGCACTGTGTCTTAAAACCCGTTCGGGTTATACGCCTATGTACTAATTACACTAATATATTAGGGATTCGGAAGGTTTGTAATTTAAAGGAAGTTCAAACGTATTTGCTTGGAGGGAGATTGGAATTTTTTTTAGGAAATCAACACTTAGTGCACCCGACCGTGATCAAACTTCAATCTCTCTATCTTAGTCAGTATAGTCTATTACAAGAATAGCGTATTAGACCATTCGGACACCGAAACGGGTTAGGCCAATTATCTCAAAAATATGATGTACTGGTTGATAGTTCGTTGCAACGATGGTTTCAGCTTATCACGCTAGAATTTATTTAAACTCCTTATTGGAAATATATATATAGAATGAGGCTTAACTTGACCTTATAGTTTAATGTCTACTCGTCAAAGGTTATATACTTTCAAAAGGCTTTATGAGTTTAGTATTTAGTTTTATAAAGCAAAACATATATTTACTATCCTTCACACCACGATGATAGCTTTAAAATTACAAGTCTATCAGCTGTCTATCTATTTGTTACACCATACCCTACCACTTAATTAAAACTGGAGTTTTCTTATGCATAAATTAATATTATATTTACCAATTTACAAACATAAACAAATCAGGGTTTCCGTTGTGAATCAAGAAAATTATATTGTATGGATAACCTTGTGTGCACACGGCATAGAAGCTTGAAATCCGTTAATAAAATTGGGTATTGGTAAAAAAGATTATATTGGCTGATATACTGAACTTCAAAACTTTAAAATAAATGGTAGTTTGTTAAAATTGTTTTAGCTGTTTTCTCATCATTACAACTATAGCCAATGGGCCTATAGAATTATTTAACATTTTACTATGTGTTTGTGCAGTTAATTCTGAGATTAATGTTAAAGTTTACTAGCTACTTTTCTGAGGTGGGGTAACCGAGGAATGAATACACAGATGAGATTAAGCAGCACATATATGATAAATAGTACACAGTAAAACAATTTTTTTTATATCTACGAGAGGTGAATAAAAAATACATGGTAAAATCAAACAGAGTAAAATGCATTGATTACTACACATTAAATTAAAACTTAGTTGTAAACAATATTTATTATAAATAATCCCTCGTGTCTGGTTAACTGCCCTGACAGGTTGATGGAATACACTATGAAAGTATCTTATAAGCTATACCATAGTGAAATAACGCAAGGTATGCTTTCTACCTTTAAGGGTGAATGGGGGTGAGGTGTAGAAAAGTATATATATATATGTGTGTCTGTTCAAAGTATATATATTTTAAATCTGGAAAAATGAGTATCGTGTGCAAATATAGTGTACGTTTTTACAAAGTGAGTTGTATTAAAAAGTTAAAATCTGCTTAATATGAGTTAATAAGTTCCACGTGATTATAAATTTGGTATTTTAATGGAAAGGTTTTATTTATCACTTCATCTTACTACCCGTTCATACTATATGCCGAAAGTTAATTCAACTTTATAATATAAAATTATTAAAATGGTTTTATTATCCTTAATGGCTAGAATGACCGATTGACTTTGTGTATAGTTTTATTCATTGAATATTTCACTGTATAAGTACTAAACAAATACAAATACATCCCTGGCATCAGATTAATCTTGTCACGTTGGCACCACATATATTTTAAAATGTAATTTTAACGTTGCGAGTATGCGAGCGTAGCGAAAACCATCTAAGTCATTTGTTTGAACGAAACAATGTGAAGGTTTAATACACTGATTTTGAAAGATTCATATTAACTTATTTTAATATACGTTTTAAAAATAAATTATTTTTAGATATCTTGGAATTTTTTTTAACGATTATTAAATTATTATTATTAGCACCGCGTCTTACTGCCCGTTCGAGTTATACGCACTTACGCTAATATGTAATGTTAGGGTGATTGTGAGATGAGATGAAGGACCTACAGTTTAACGTGGAATCCGAACCACGGTGGAGGCCTGGCATTCCCCACATTCAAAAGATGTCTTGTCAGAGGTGAAGGAAGGGCTTGGAAATTAGACAAATCTGTGCCGGGACCGAGGATTGAACCCCGGCCGCCAGCACAGAAGTCTGACACCTTACCCCTAGACCGCCAGGTCACCTACGATTATTAAAAGAATGACATTTATTTATCATGCGGAACAAAATTGGTTTAGCATATCTTGAGTCGTCCAGTAAAATGTACAAAGATGAAGTGAATGAATTTTAAAAACTCTTAGTAAAGTTTAAAAGAGTGTAGTAAAATTTGTAAGGACGCCCTTACTAGTCTATTCTGCCATCTACCGGTAGAGACCCAAGACTGCTAACTAGTCGCAAAGCCTTTGGGCCAGTTTCTTACATACTTGGAACAACGTCGAGATAGATATTTTTAATTACAGACATCTATCATATGTATGTCAGTACGGCTGACGTTAGATCGATCTTCTGCTGTTTCTCGTGACGTCACGTACTCTATTATTACAGTTCCCGATATGAACGCTCGTTCGCCAGAGAAGTAGACGGAGACATGGGGGGATTTCAACATATGATATAGAACCTAAATATATTACTCTTGGCTCTTAGATGTCAAAAGCAAAATGAGATAACCAATTTTTTTTAAAAGACCAGAGATAAAATGTTTTTATTAAAAAAATGACATATATCAGTACTCAATTATTGGAAATAGTTATAAGAGATATATACAATTCACACTCAGTTCTCACATAACATACAGCTCTATAAAATTGATATAAACATGCCACCGAAACAATACACTCACCAGCAGCCTTGGATAAGAACTTGAGGATATAATATTAATATTTTGGTCGGTCAACCTCACAAGGCTTTTTTTTTGTGAGCTGGTGGTCTAGGGGTAAGGTGTCAGACTTATATGCTGGGGGTCTGGGATTCAATCCTTGGTCCCGGCACAGATTTATCTGATTGCCAAACCCTTTTTTCACCTCGGACAAGACGTGTATTAATTACAGATTCTGAATGTGTGGATGTCCAGGCCTCCACCGTGTTTCTCCAGGCCTCCACCGTGTTTCGGATACCACGTTAAAATGTAAATCCTCCATTTTATCTCACAACTATCCTACCATTACACATTAGCGTAAGTGCGTACAACTCTAACGGGTAGTAAGACGCGGTGCTAATAATAATAATAATAATAATGTCACAAGGGTATTGGAGTTCAAAACTAGGATATTATTTATATTTTTTTCATACTACCCCAACACCCATGTGGTTTCATTTTAAATTGATATTTAGTCTTTTTACCTATTCTTTAGAAGAGATGTGTCAAAATTGTTTGATAAAAATGTAAATAGAAAATGAAAAATACAAAGGAGGCCACATTTCGAAATCACCAATATGGTCACATTCTTATGTTAAAATAAATCAATTTTATCATGCCTATTATTTTAAAAATAAGATTATATAAAATATTAGAATCAATTTTATATTTTTTCCTAGAAATTTTAAACTGGCTTTGCATCAAGGGTGTGAGTGATAGATTTTAAATCTAGTGTTGAAGTCACGTTTATAAGCACAGACGAATGCCAGTCTGTAAGTCATGCTCTTTAATAATAATAATTCATAAGAAAAACCACAAACTTATGTGCTTCCAAAAATTGCACATTATTGGTGAGTAAATTTAGTAATATTTTGGGCTCGAATTCAATTGAATAAAGAGTAAATATTTGGTGTACCAATCTCACTTGCTATATTTTCACAAATAAACAAAAACCAAGATTAAAATCCCATAATCACAAATGGTAGATCTCTAGGACGTCTATAAAAAAATTAACGGGGCCGCATTTTATGTTGGTTTATCAAAAGATCAATGGATATCACGGAATCGTGGATCAGGACACAAGTTTGACATGCCGGCTTTGGATCAACTGTTTAGTAGCTTTGTATTAAACGTAGAAATAATGACGCAAAAATAATTGGGGAACTTTGTCAGTAATAAATACAATAACGGATGAAACATATCCTGCATAGTTAATACCAATATTCTGTAAAGTATTAATAGGTCAAAATTAGTTAAATATACGTGAGTCAAATGACTTCTTATAGCTTCTCTTCACGACTCTATTTAAAGGAAACCAACAGAGTATAACCAAGAGAAAATATAACAGCTTTCATATTTTGAACCTTTTTTACAATTAATGTATTTTTAACCTAACTGAGAACTTCAATTTTTGCTACTGTATACTTGAACGTATGTATCATTTTTGAATTATACAGTCATATTTTTAGGTGGCCAGGAAAACGAAGGTTTAATCTGTATGAGGCTGTAATTAGATATGTCTTTTTTTTACAATTTCACACTATTCTCTCAAGCCAGGGAGGGTGCACTCCCTCTACAGCATACCTTGCTCATCAATACCCAATTAGATTGAAAATATTTCGATATCCTGAATTGGTAGTAAGAAACAGATAATTTTGAAACCCTTGTTTGTGTTTAGTCCACACGGTTTGAATAGAGACTAGCCAGTTCTTTGTCAATGGTGACGTGTGATACAACTGTGTAAAAACTCGGTGACACCAACAACATTATGCGAATTAAATATACATTACATACTAAATTCATTTCACATCATACTAAGATTAAGTTCATCGGATACAGATTTAACCATATAGGAAAAGTTCACGCCGGTTAGTTAAGTAGATCCAACATTATTGACTAACGGAAAAACTCAACATGGAAAACAATCAAATGATTTACTTATTCATTATATTCCCTAATTTTCTTGGAAACAATTATTTGTTTAAAGATTTTTTTTATTTTCTCTTCTTTTTACGACCCGCCCCAGCTACATCAAGTTTTTTTTTTAGTTTATTATATGTGTTTGTGAGTTATTTGTTGGGATAACCTCTATATAGAAATACATGAAATATCTGGATTATTATTAACTGTAATCACTTAATAATTATATAAATACATACTATAATGTGGCATCATGCGTTGTTTTCACAGTAATTATTTGTGGGAATAAATATAATTTGTGGTACAACTGGTTCATAATTCAGGTGATATTACATGACATTAATAGACCCTGCTTATTGGTATTTGAGTGTCACTTAATGGTCGACCCTAGAGAATCAGGAAGTATGGTATCCTACCAATAGGCTATATTATTAAAAATATAGTTCACATAAATGAATTTATTTGTATTTATTAATCAACTTACAAATTTAGGGGTTGCCTATTGCAATTCTATAATCTTGCCTGGACAGTTTAAAATGAAATTAGAATAGCTATAACAACTCAGTACCTTTTGAATACTAATAATTTAGTAATTTATATAATGCAGATCATCCATCGCAACTTTGTATCGTTGACTTTAAAAACCAGAATTATATATGCGACCCTAGTCGTTAGGTTGATATCAGCAACCCTCTGTCCCTCGTGGAATGATGAACCAATAAGAATCCAGCACTAAATAGTTATAATAAGAAGAGCCTGCAACAAGAAGGGTGCAGATCCACTTTTATTAATTTTAGGAATCAAGAAAAACTGTTTTCAAAATTCCTGATCCATAGAAATTTTTTATTTTTAAAGCATATAAAATAGATAATTACATATATATGCAGTCACTAGAACTTTGGTATTTCATCACTTTGCTGCAAAGGGTTTTTTTTATCCTGGAGCTGCAATCTTTTTAGACCAAAAACATAAAAAATGTGAAAAATTTAATGAAATATTTGATCAATTTAATTTAAAAAAAATGTTTTTTCCTGTAGTAACCAATAAAAAACATATAATGAGACACTAATAAAGAAACAGAAAATAATTTAAAAAAAATTCTTTTATGCTGGGGGTCCGGGGTTCAATCCCCGGTCCCGGCACAGATTTATCTGACTACCAAACCCTTCCTTCACTTCTGACAAGACATCTTGTGAATGTGGGGAATGCCAGGCCTGAATGCCAGGCCTCCACCGTGGTTCGGATTCCACGTTAAACTGTAGGTCCTCCATTTCATCTCACAATCACCCTATCATAACACATTATCGTAAGTGCGTATAACCCGAACGGTTAGTAAGACGCGGTGCTAATTAAAAAAAAATGTCAACTTTTGGCTTATACCAAGCTATTATTTAACTATTCATCCGCAAAATCAACATTTTGATCATCGTCATCTGTTGCCGAGCGTTTTCTCCTTGGGCATTGTCACTTTTAAGTGCTTTATATTCTATTACAGGAGGAGGTACATAACGTTCAGCTAAATACATTACGTCTTTGTAATTGGCCTTCTTTACTCGTAGAGGAGAGGTGTAGGCGATGACACTTGACTTAACTGGAATGCTTTCCTCAACATTTTTCTCAATGTTGAAAGAGTTTTAGACCGGATGGGAAGCAGACACACCTTAAAATTCCATGTTTTGGTGTCCCTTATTGTATTCAAATTTTCGATATTTTGAAATCGTGTTTCTTTTCTTTTGCGCATCAACAAGCATTGTTTTAAAGTGTTCTTCACATTGTACCGTAACATTTAGAACCATATTTTGGCTAACAAGACAAGATACAAAAATTTAGATAAATGCTGAATGTTCTGCATATACTGTTTTCTTTCTTCATAATTATTGAAATTTCTTGATAGTCTCTTGCCTCTGATAGCCTTAACCTTTAATTATTTTTTATCTTCCTGCACCATTTATATCATCATCAATATATTCATTAATGTCAATTCTTTCAAGGTTCATAAATATCAGATTAACTACTACTAAAAGAATCCGATAAACTATCACCAAGGTTATTCATTTTTTACAGTCAAACCCAAAGAAAATTAATGTTTACTCCAACTTAAGTTAAACTTTAAATAAACAACTGAAAACAAAACATCACAATAAACAAATACTTATTTTAATTAGTGCAAAAATGTTGCAACTCCGGAGATGCCTTCTTATTGCACCAAACACCTATGGCTGCAAGTACAGATATTGAATGCCATTTCATTTTAATGGAAAGTTGGAGCTACATTCTGTTTGGACCAATCGAAGTGGCTTTTTTTATATATTAATAAAACTTTATAGCTTAAAATTGGCCTAAAATGGAGCTGCATATTTTTTGCAGCAGAGTCTTTGTTTCTCGTCTAAAACATTTATATTGCTGTTCCAAAACAATCCTTGCTTTTCCATGCTTTAATTTGCCAATAAAATACTGCACAATACATAATAGAGATCGGGAAGCTATCTTTGAAAGCAAACTCCATCAAAAGAATTTGAGTATCTTATTAGTATCATAAAAATAACTTAGCATCTCTGTCTAGCAATGCCCAGTCTGGTTTGAATGCAAGAATCAAAATTTTCTACAAGGGTAACGTAAGTTCTTTGAATTTTAATAGTTAAGTAATTTATATATAACACATTTTAATTAATAGATAACACCCATTCCATTGAAATAATTGTCAGTACAATGGGCCACGAACCTAGCTGTCCTAGGTTTGATTCCCTGCTAGTACCATGGACATTTTTCCCACAAGGAGAACTATCCTAAAGGCCATAAGGACCTGGTAAATTATGCTTAAGTTAGTTTTAATCAACTGGTCTCACAACCTCATATTCACTAACACCATCACCTCATCTCATCGGGAAATGGAAAGAGACTCCAAAGAAAGGATGAACTATTGGAACAGTTGGGCGTCCCCAGGGCAACGGTACAATATTACTGGCTAATTTTTACACAAACTGGAATACAAGTATTGTATTACATACAAATGTATATATATATACATATATAATGCATAACTAATAATTATATAAATATTTTATATCAATAATTATTATGAACATTTTATATTAATAATTAATATATATAAATTATTAATTTTGAATTTGTACATATATATTAAAATCATATATCAAACTCCGAAGAAGTGAACAAAGGTATCAGGCTATTTTGTAAGGGTTTAAAGTGTCGCCAAGATGGGGATAAAATTTCAGGAAAAACTCATTTATGTCATGAGAACAAAAAAGCAAAGAAGGCAAAGCTGAGATTCATCACTACATTAGTTCATTTACGTCATCACCATCAGAAAATCATCAGCTAAGTTTAATAATGTAACATTCCGACTAATTTTAAATTTTCTAAAGATTGTAAAGTAAATAGAGAAATGATAGTGTTAGAGAAATTATCGTTTATATTCAGAAATCATTCCATAAATCAGTCTATGTCTCGTCTAAGAATGAAAAAGGTATCTGTTATCTTTCCTCATGAAAGAGGTTGAATTCGGACATAAATTTAATGTAATGGATTATGGGGATTGGTTTTTTTCCTAAATTGATGGTTACATCGATTCAGGTGATCTGTATCTTTATAACCGACAATAAAACCGGTATTTTGAAGTTAAATTTTTGTTTAAATCATTGTTTTGAGGAATGTTTACGTTTTATTTTACAAAAACACATATTTCGATGAGGATGGTGGATCGAAGCTGAGAAATGATTGAAAATAAAATATACAAAGTAGTTTCTTGTTCAGTGACAATTTGATTAATTTTACACCCAGATATGAGGTGGAAATGGTAAATAAAGCTTATCATATTTTTTTGTAAAATAATCCATGAACTGTTACACATTATGCATTATTTCAAATTTCACCAGACATTAAGTATTTTGAGAAAAAGAATAGCGCATGTTTTTCTAATCTAGATAGGTCAATCCAAACAAATTAAGAATATATAGGCTTTTTTTTTTCTTAACTCCTTTGGTGAGTTTCCATTTCCACGCTTGCCCTAAAAGAAACATTCAGACAATAATGTGTAAATCTGCTCAAGTTGCACGAGCCACTAAGTGGATTTGAGGTTTCGAAATCGATGATGGCTTCACGGGGTTCAGAAAATAGTTCGTAAATCTCCCAATTTTTTTATTTTTGAATGGGAATTTAAATAATTACTCAATTTTTTTTCTCGCAAAAGGCCTAAAGAAGAGGAATACACTAATTATTTACTATACCATGTGCTGTAAATAATTAAGTTTAGTATTTTAGTCAATATATGAACGTACCATATACGAGCTTCCTCTCTACCCTGGATAGAACGTCCAAAATCCTATTCCAAGAAACATATAAGATATAATTTTTTGTAAGAAGAGAAGGATCACCTTAGCTTGATTGGCGGTCCATGAGCCCAAGCGCGGCTATCACCTCTTGTTTTGAATCGAGGAATCTTTGTGGGAAGCAAGGAAGTTCCCGTGGTTTAAACATTTTTTACAGATCTTTGCTATATCGTAATGTCATCAACCTTTTCTATGAGTAAAGCAGTCGTACTTCTAATTGTTAACGTTCGGAAGGTTATATATTTCATAGCTTTCTTCTTGAACACTTTACTTGAAGCCATTCTCATTCTAAGTAACCTGTACTCTTAACTATCGTGGTTGTGACTTTTGGTCCAGATTATTAACAAAGGTGCACCCCACAGAATTCATGTAAATCTTTGACTTAACATTGTCTCTCGATACACCACGTTTATATGAACTTTCTTAACGTTTGGTCAATGGAAATACGTCTCTAAAATATTTGACACCAATTGAAATACATTCTGTATATATACATATACGTTCGTGTATGCATATATATGGAGGAGAACGTATTTCCTAAATATAATCATTCTACACTTAGTACTAATATATATGTATATATACATATAAAAAATATGTATATAAATAGGCCTATACATATACATGTACATAGTTTTGTATATATAAGTACTTATATAATATATCTTAGTACTAAGTGTAGGCTTGATTATATTTAGGAAATATGTTTTCCCCCATATATATGCATACACGAACCACAGATAAATCAACGTGCATAGTGTATGTACTTGTTTTATATGGATATTTTCCAACTCTCTCTCTATCTCTCTCTAGGCTACTGTACATTTCTTAGAGTGTTTATATAGTATATCTTTATTTATATATTTGTATATAAATATGTATGGATTGGTGTAAATATTTAGCTATCTATGAATATATGTGTATGTAAGTATACATTAGTGTATATATGAATTCATATATGCATGCATTTATGTTTGTATTAGTGTATACATTTATAAATTATTGTGTGTGGGTGTACATATTATGTGCAGGTGTATATTCATAAATGTATATATATATATATATATATATTATGTATATATATATATATATATATATATATATATTATGAATTTGGAATACATATTTTTTGTGTGTATGAATATATGTAATTTTCATCTGAATGTATGTATGTATTTATATTTATATGTATGTATGTATGTATGTATGTATGTATGTATAATACATATATATGTATTATAATGAAGTGAGTGCCTGCATTTTATGTATTATATTGTATGTGAGTAATATATTATCTACATTACTTATTGCCTTGCATATATGTAATGTATGTGTTGTTTGTATTTTGTCTTGTAGACATGTTTGTATTTTATACATTTATGTAGAGTATATTTGTATACCTATTTAATCTATGGTATTAGGAACTCGAAAGTTCATTACTGCACTTAAAAAGTATTCCCTCTACCCCTATCTTGAAATAATTCTATTCAGTCCACTTCATTACACACTATCTCTTTCGGTTCATTTCTGATGTTATCCTTCCATTTGCGTGTAGGTCTTCACAATTGTCTCTTTTCTTTGGGTTTGGCAGTCAGTACCCTTAACAAGTTTCTAGAATCTCCCATGTCCTGTTCACCGTAATATAAGAGATTTGATTACCTTAAAAAGGTCTTATGGTGAGTACAGAGTATGTAACTCATCATTATGTAGGCACAACTTCCCATAATCCTCACCACCCTTATTGGACCAAATATTTATAAAAATGTAAAATATTAAGAAGCATTAAAAATGTTCTATAAATCAATGGTACAAGATTTAGTTACGAACTGTACGATAATGCAAAAATCAATAATACAATTTTAATTAAAAATATTTAAATACATAAGAGTGTTTTATTTAGTTGATCATGAAAAAGCAAGAGCTCAGACTATAGAAAATTGTTTTTTCATAGAGTTATTAAACTTTGGTTTTTATCAAAGGTAATAAAATACCCTCTATTAATAAGTAAGTAAAAAAACAAAAGAAAACTTATTCTTCCTTCAACAGATTTTACTCCTATATTAAGACTAAAAACACAAACCAAATTCTGTGAACAACTTTCTTTCTACCATCAGCGTTGATGTTAGTCATTACGTCTAGAACCTCCAATCAATGCGATCTTCCTAAAACAGAGTAGCAGGTTGCATGTTCAGTTAGATGAAGAAATTGGAAAGGGTATGAAACTTGAGAACATGGAGGATGCCACCTGCTTAGTGAAAAAAAATGGGATAGGGATGGATGAAGAAGGTAATAAGAGGATCAAAGGAGGAGCAGATAGAAATGAAGGTCTACCACTTAATTGGTAGATCAAGATTAATCTCACGATTAAAACCAACAGCTGCGTCCCTTAGTTTGAAGTACGTTTCATGTGTGATACAAATTGTCAAACAACTTACAAACAAAATGATAGTTTAAATGTTATATTTACTTTAAGGAATACCTGAAATAGTGTATTGAAAAATTAAAAATAAGTTAACAATGTCGTTAAATAAAGGTCTGTATAGGAAGTATATATTAACTACAGCACTTTACAAGTATTTCAGAAAACCGATTGAGAAGAATTACCCTTTGTTAACAACACCATATTGGTTAGCTTCAAACCGATACCACCAGGATATGAGTCCGGAATAATTTCCGTTAACCTTGACATTCAAAATAGTGTTAATCTTAGCTCTACCATGGGCCCCCAAACGTGACCAATATTAAACTAGAGATATACTGTTTAATTTTATATATGATCTCATTTTAATATTAATTCTAACTATTTCTAAATATCTAGCAAAATATGCGCTATCTAGTTACATCTAGTTACATTTTTATATGAGGAGTTATAATTTTGGCGGGACTTTTTAATATAACCAGCTATTAATACTACCAAAATGTTGATACATTTAGGCCAATAAACTTTGATCCGATAAGTTTTTGGATTCTATTATATAAATAAATATATCTCGTTAAATAAATATATCTTACTGATAGCTAGAGAAAAAACCCATACATATCCACATTCCTCTACACACCCAAATCCAACTCTAATTAGTACCTCTGATTTTTATCAAAATATATGTATTTAATCTTAAATTTGTTTGTCTTAGGAAAAGATTTTTTCAAATTTATTTGTTAACTTAGCTAGTTTTATTTTAAATTTTTATAAAATCATAATTAAATAGTTCAACCTGTAAAGTTATATGATTCCTTAAAAGAAAATTTATTTTAATTCTATTATTTCCTACATATTTTTTATATTAGATTATATTTTGTTAAATTCAATTCCCTTTAAGAAACCAAAACTCAAACAATACTTTTATTTAGGTGACTTCATTCTATGAAGCCATTAAAAAAGTTTTACTGGTACTTCTTTTCAAAATTGTGGGTCCTAAGCCTATTTATATCCTTAAGGGGGAAATCAAAAATAAATGCTAAAGGCATAACAATATATTATATTGTATAATACAATCAATTGTAAAAATGAGTTTTTCAAACAAATATTTGTGATAATAAAAAATATCATCCCAATCAGATTTATTTATAAATTTCTGGGCTACATCACCCATAGCTCATTTTGAGGGAAGATTATCCAGTACTTATGTACCATGTATTATTAGATGTTCTGTCTTACGACAGGCCCATTCCTTTTGTCAGTGAACAACTGACAACTCCCAGACTTTTCTTATTTACTTCAAGCTATCTAATATTTGAAACCTTCTTCCTAAGCTCCTCTTTCCCGAAACTTTTCCTTCTATTATGTCATGCAGAATAAAGCTCCTCCTAAAGATGTTCGATCTTTTCACCCACTCTTCTTAGGACTTATTCATTGGTCACCCTGTCTTTCCACCTGATCTTCTCAAGTCTTCTCTAGCACCACATTTCAAAGCTCTCCAAGTATTTCCTTGTAGCATTTAATGAATTTCCTCTCTTTTTCCAAACTCAACTTGCTGGTCAGTAGCAACCTCTTCTTGTTGAAGGCTTCCTTGGGTATGAGCGATCCTCGACCTAATTTCTTCAGTGCAGTAGGTATCCTTTGTCACCAGACTTCACAGGTACTTGAACTTATGTTTTACAACTCCTGGACACCAACTTTGATTTTCAGCGGCTTTTCATCTTTTGAAATCACCATAACTTTTGACTTCTCAATGTTTATCTCCATGCCATAACTTCTCCCTATATCCACTAGCCAGCCCATTTATTCCTGCACCTCCTCTTTATTTCTGGCCAACAATGCTAGATCATCTGCGTATTTTACAGCATTTATGGACACGTCCTCCTATCCTGAAATAGCCACGTCCATCTAGGGATTCCCTGAGCAGCTACTCGCCATAAAAGTTGAACAGATTAGGTGAAAATCCGCATCCCTGTCTCACTCCTCTTCTTATATCTACGCTGTTGGTTTCTCCATCATTTGACCTCACCTTCACTTTCTGTGCTAGATACAGGTTTGCAATCAGCATTCTGTCCCTCCAGTTAATGCCGATCTTCTTGAGTATTTCCATCAGTTTCTTCCATTTAACTCTATCGAACGCCTTTAATTGAAACTGATGTAGACTTCTTCCTTGACGTACCATGTACAACACCTATATGGTATTGTGAAGGATCACGAGGATTGGGCAAGGAAAAAGCTAGAATAAAAAAAATAAAAAAGTTTATTTAAATTATTTTATTTGTATGTATAATTAAATAAATAATGTAACAATATTTCCAAACTCTAGGTTAATTTTAAAGAATATAACAAAACAGAGAACTAGTAGATAGTGTCCATTGAATGGGACAATTTAAGTAATAATATCCATAATAGGATTGATTAATTATTATAGTCAAAAGAAATTCTCTAGAAAAATCCCAAAATGGCTGCAAAAAAACTAAATAAAGTTGAAAACTTAAGCAACATTGGTTCTCTTACTTTAATACGTTGTTTCAATGAACAACAAAGAAATTGTTTGGATTTACTATTAAATAAAAAAAATCAAAACTATCCTAGTTTAATGGAAACACCATAC
This sequence comes from Timema californicum, assembly GCA_902141385.1. Classification (NCBI taxonomy): domain Eukaryota; kingdom Metazoa; phylum Arthropoda; class Insecta; order Phasmatodea; family Timematidae; genus Timema; species Timema californicum. The sequence goes on along the minus strand of CABFOW010000001.1, from coordinate 535,601 downwards.
AATACTTAGGTAATACTTACATTTTAGAATAAAATTAGAACACACTAAAAATGGATCTCTTACTGTTGGCACTGTTGCAAAAAATACCTAAATATATAAATAGTTAAAATTAATTTATCAAACAAAATAAACTTTAAACAAACAATTCACATGCAAAAAAATAAATAACTGAATAATACCTAAATTTAAGACGTAAGTGGAAACACGCAAACGGTGACTCTCTAATGTGAGAGCATTTGTTTTTTTGAACATCAAGAATCATATTATTAAATCTACTATTAAAGAGATTAGTCATAATAATCATAAATAACTTGCAAAGCCATAAAGTAACTGAAAAAGTTCCTAAATCTAAGACGCAAAATCAAGAACACTAAAAATGTATTTCTTACGTGGAGGCACTGTTGTTATGAAAAACAAAACAAAACTAACAAATAAACACAATTCAAACGCCAAACAATATAATAACTAAAAAAATCCTTAATTTAGGAGGCAGTAGAAATAATGCAAACAGTGGGTCTCTGACGTTGAAGCATTGTGCAAGGAACAAAAATCTTTTTTTTTAATGTTACTAACAAAGAAACAAAATTAATAAACCTTTTTAACACCAAAAACCATGAACTAACTATAAAAATACATAAATTTAAGATGCAAATTCAAGCACACTAAAAGTAGCTCCCTTCCGTGGAGATACTGTTGCTAAAAACAATAACAGCCATATTCTTTATTGATTGATTTATAAGATTTATTCAATAAATTTCATTATTAATTTTTGTATTTAAATTATGAATTGTACTCTGTACGTTGCCAAATACATCAATATAATCTTAGCCTTATGTATTTAGATCAAAGATAAAATGACAGATGTCAGGTTATTAATGTGTATTTTTTATTTGTTAAAAAGCGCTATTTACCTTCACTTGTGAATGTTAAAAAGAACTTTAAAAATACTTATTAAAACACTCGTTTCTAAGGAGTTTTTTTTTAAATCTTTACAAAGATCTCTTTGCCAAGAAGACTTATACTTTGTTTGGTGATATTCCAACAAAATGTTTACAAGGAAAACTACAAATAAATTTGAATAGTTAAAAACTAATATGTTTGATTAATATTACTAATATAAGACGCAGTGTGATGACATTAACAGTAAGATTTTTGACACAGCTTCGCTCTCTCTAATGGAATAGAGCGATCGTACAGTTTATTCTTAAAAATAAGGAGTACAATGCGAGTAGTCTCGCCTATAATCAATGAGTACATTTGAGTTTACCAACAACAAACAGACATAATCAAAGGTACAGAGAGATTTAGAATGTTATTATATTTATAAGGCTGTAATAAGTTTGGTTAAAATGGGATAGTTAAGCCACTTTATTGGTCAGTTATGGCTTAGTTAGTAGTTATTGTAGGTAAGTAAATAAACAATTAAGCAATGATAAGATTTTGTTAAAAAAACACAAATTTAGAAGCCAATAATATGGGATTGCTCGCAAGAACAAATGTTATATATTTATAATTTCGAGAGCTCAACTAGGACTATAACCAGGGCCAACACGTGAGGGGGAATATTCATACCATGGTACCGGGCCTGTGCTGTCCAGTAGCCTGGGCCTAAGATCCAGATTTTTTTAATGTACTACATAATGTAAAATAAAAGATCGATAATAAGCTATAAGACTATTATCCATAACAAGGAATTGTACATGCTCAGCCAGCCAGATGGGAGTTCCTCAGGAGGAATTTACTTGCATTTGTCACAAATTCGTCATTGGTTGTTACATACTTTTATTTTGTTTCGAAGTGTTAGAAGATTCACTAAGTCCATTATTATTTAATTACATTTTGTCACACGAAGAGAGTCGTCTAGTCAATCAAGTTGTTTATTTTAAACTATTTTATGATGTACTGTACGTAAAATCTCAGTTTTCAGTTAAGGAATTATTTTTCTATAAATTTATTTTGTTTTGTAAGTGTGACCAGATATTTAATAATAAGTACAGGCATAATTTGAGTAGTGGTGGCATAATATAAGGGGAGACTTTCTCCCCTTTGAAATAATTTGTGTCCACATTCTCCAGATTGAAATAAACTTACCCCTCTCTAGATTTTTTGAACTTCCCTCAAATATTAAGCTAATTAATGGTATTGATCATTCAAAAAGCTTCTAAAAGCTTTCAAATTTCAAAGGATTCACAGGGAAGGACCATTCTAAATAATGATAAGAAGTATTGAATTTTTTTGAAAAATAATTGACCAAGACCACACTAAACATCTTCTAGAAATATACAATTTTCAAAAAGTGACATGGTGTTGAACATTTTAAATAGCTTCTGAGGGCATATAAACTGCTAAACATTAGCAGGAAGAACCAATTCAATTATCTTCTAGAGGCGTCAATTTAAAAAAAAAAACTCAAGTCGAGGACCACCTAAATATCTTCTAGAGGCACACGGTCATTAACATTTCCAGGGGAAATACAGTTCCCAATAACACTTGGGAACGTATAATATTCTAAAATATGCTGGTAGATGACCACCATAAATAGATCAATTAATCAAATAATTTTAAAGGCAAAGTGATAACCCCTACAAATAGCTTCTATAAGTATCCAAATGTTCACAAATTTTCAGAGAGGACAACACTTAAAAGAACTTAAATAAAAGATATATAATTTTCCAAAAAATCAAAAAATTCCCACTCTAAATATTTGCAGGGATAATAAAATCTCCAAAAATCCACATCATATAGCTTTTAGAGAAATATAGTTTTCAAAAATTTTACAAAAATAGACCACTCAAAATAGATTGTAGGTGTATCCAAATTTAAATTAGCTTAGGGCAGAGGACTATTAAAAATAACTTATAAAAGAGTATAATTTCTAATTAAATAAGAGGATGGCCACCAAAAATATATTCTAAGGAATGTCCAAACTGTCCAACCTTTGCCAAGGGAGGGTCCCCATACCCACCATTAACTATGCTAAACTAATTTACTTCTATAGACAAATAATGTTCCTCTACCACTGAATTCAAGAAGAATAAGGAGATGGAAACTACGTCTTGCCCCTGGTACCAAGCATGGTTTTACCATCTGGTAGACCTGACTTTTTTTTTAGTTATGGATATAAGAACCAACACTAATAATATTGAAATATAGTAGGAGTTAATAAAAGGAAGATGCCAAATAGATATTTATAACTACCCGTACTTCAATTCTTATACGGTGGTTTCCCAAATAGGAATAGCGATGTGTATCAGATAGAGTCACAGTAATGGGTAACGTTATAACATTATATTTACTTTTAAAGTTCTTAAAGTAATATTCACTCTATTCATCGAATGGTTTCAAAATAGTTTAAGCTGCCGATAACGGGGGGATAGGAGTTTGTTACAATTGATTTGTTGGCTCTTATTGATTTTACCTATATGCGATCATGTCAACTGATGAGTAACATGTTATGAGATTAGTATTGTGTTGTATTAATGATTGGGCTTTGTGTCGACACGTTCATTTTGTGACATGTTGTAAGACTCACTTTCGGGGGTGTTATGGAAAAGGAATGTAATTGATGATTATCTAGTTTAAATTAATTATATAAAAGTTTATGAATTTGAAGGATTCCTTTAGTTAGAGTACTCATCTTATTAAACGTATCTGATCAGATATCACATTTGCTTTATAACGACAAGCTCCAACAGTATAGAATATTGTGACAATAGAGTTTTATAACTAAATTAAAATAGTATTCTTCACAGACATAGCGACGTAACTTCTGCTAGAATGAAATCTTAGAGAGCCTTTTGATTAAACTAAATTAAAATAAGATTCATCACCGACAGAGCGACACGTCCCGCTGGTTCTAAAGTAGATAGGTGAGTAAGCATCATGTAGCGCTGTTTGCAACGTAACCCGTGCAATAGTGTTTCTTATAGAAGTTTCTTTTTGCAATTGCGCATCATATCCTTCTTTTAAAGTTTTTTTTCGACTTTGGCAATAGAGGAAGAGAGAGTGCAATGTTTAAATAACTTGAAATAGTACCTCCTTTAAGAAATAGACATTAGTATATATGCTAAGCTAGATAAGATTGGCCGCAGCTTCACTCATATTATTGTAAATTTTAAAATAGATTCCCTAACACAATAATATTTCTAATGCCAGAGTTTTTAAATTCCCGTACAGAGAAAAATTCACGCAACTTATTATGTAGAGATTACCATGATGAAAACTTTGGAGATGATAAATGAATAGAAAAGATCAATGAAGTGTAAACATTTCTGTTTATAGAATAGACACACCAAATATGTGTATTAAATATACAAAATTAATAAATAAAATTTAAGTCTTCTTCGTAAACGATTTTAGTGGTTTTATTATCAGGAGCTACCAGTTAAAGGTTGTTTGCTAGAGCTATCATGGGAACACAACACGTATGATTTTCTATGTGAGAGGAACTTGCCGTGGAGATAAACGTCTGCAACATTCAGGATTAATCATTGCAGTGTGTTGATGGTCACCGCACAGCAAACCTTAATATAAAATTGCATGCATTTAAACTAGAGGGGCAGGTATTATGGCGTTACGACTATTATTGGTATCATGACCCATTTTCCCGTAGTACAATCTGTCCTGACAGTTGCTTCTTTGATCAAATTTTGCCGACTATTTTTTTGCTAGCGAGTCTCGTTACATATTTTAAGTGGGCTCTAATTACGAAGCAAAATTAGGGGTGCTCAAATTTAAATTAAAGAGTGTGTATAGGTAAACCGAATGGATAGGAATTCCTTATTGACATGTAAGTGAGGTATGGGGATTCAAAATTGTCTAAAATACATTCATTAATTTTACTAGCTGTTTAATTTTTTTAGATAGAATAACTCAGTTCTTTAAATCAGGAAAAAGGGCATTTTGCAGAAGATTTATATCTGTGTAAATAAAATGGACTAGTTCCTGAATTTCCTTGACAATGACGCACATCTGAGAGATATTCAAGGAAGCCTGGTACTTGAGGTGAGGCTCTGAGTAGACTTCATTGCTGAGTTTTAGCAATATTTCGACAAATAAGTTTAGTTTTTGTCTCTGCATAGGTAGATGCGCGTGTTAGGTTGACAGGGAAAGATTCGCTCAGTCTAGATGTATGTAGGATCTTTTCAGGGAGGTCTTTATCTCGTTACCTCTAGTGACTTGGAATGACAGAAATAGCTTTTTTGGAAGTCTCCTGAGAACAGTATAATGACTCCTATGAGCATATTGTTGCTTCTAAGATATTTATGTGTTCTACTTATATCGTAAATTGAGGTCTTATGCGACATTACGTAATTCAAGTGGTAAATTTTTTTAATTATATTTGATGTGAAATTTTGCTTCAATTTATTGCACAAATTTTTTTTCTAGAAAAATATAAAGGTAATTTAAATATCTCATGGGCTATTCTACCCCTTATAACAAACTAGCAGTTAAACATGAATGCTCTTCTCCTACCCAATATAGCCGGGTTGTGCCTATACTAGATGAAACCACTATCCTTAAACAAGAGATTAGCCAGTAATATATTAATTATAAAATTATTTCTTTTAACTCCGGACTCTTCTTAAAATAACACTTTTCCTTTTGGATTACAAACACTCCATAATGCCTTTATGTCTACAGTAAGTAGTTTTATATTTAATATATAATTTTTATATAAAAACTTCTATTAGAATTTCTCGGTCTTTTGTCGACTCTCTCAAATTGTCTCTACAGAATATAAATCCGTACAAATTGTCAAGTAGAATATTAATAATGTCCTTCATAATATTGTGTAAGAGAGAACTTAAAATTTGATTAGTTTGGTCTAAATGTTAATAAAAATAACTTAAATGAATTCTAAATGTTCAACCAATTGATGTATTCTTATATAATATTAAATCTCTTCTGAAAAGCTTTACCTCTGGGTTAGCCATAGTTAAGGAGGATCTGTCACGTGAATAATATTAATAGTTTGGAGAGAAAATATCTTAGTGAGGAAGAAGAACTATACCAAGCGGCTTTGGGTTAAGTACTACTACAGTGTGAGTCATTCTTTAAGTGTCTCAGTACTTGGCGAACTAATTGATAGAATGTGTGGGTTACATAGCTCACGGCATTTTATTCGCGTGTTCATAAGAAACATTTTACTTTTGGTACTGGAAATTCTTAAATTTTTAAGCATTATATCATCCAATCTTATTTAAATAAAGTGTCTTAGTAAAGTTATCTTCAGCGCCGAGTTTGAAGAAGGTTGTTAATGAGGTGTTGCATGGATTGCTAAGGAAATCATTATTATAATTTGTTGCAAGAAATACACATTGTTCATTTTCTAGATGGACAGCTTAGTGCATAACACCTTAAATAATCCCAACTGAAATTGTACCAACTAATTGGTCGGGTTAATGTTAAACATCCTTGATCACTACCTTTGTTTATTTACTTGCATACATACTTAATGGGTTTGAAGAAACTGCACAACTTCAGATAAATTTGAGAATCTAATTATTGTTTATTTACAACGCTTGAAAACATATCGTTGTCGAGTGTCATAGGGATGCCATCTTTGGTATTCTGGATATCCGTTATTTTGGTCCAAGTAGCTCTTTGAAATATATTTGGATATATATATATATATATGCATAAATGAAGACGTTCGATTTAAAAGTTTGTATAGGCCTTGTACCATATGTTTATACACTTGCATGGAGTTTTAGGTTGATGTTTGAATCAGGAATATCTGAAATTATCACCGAATCTATATCGTTGGGGATAAAGGTTGTCAATGGTCTTCTTCATAAACATATAATTAAACGTGGTCACCACTATGCTGAGAGGGGAACAGAAAAAGCTACCAATAAAAATTAAATAAAATTGTACAGAATAAAAAACTTCAAAACCCAGGAAATATGATGAAATTAGATTTGACAACAGTGTAGTAAATGACAAAAACCTTTTTACTGTAGAAAATGTAATCTAAGGTAGTGTTTCAATGGAAATAGGGTTTTAGATCATCATGTAAAAAAATATTATTTTTTTGCCTTCTATAATGTCTGAAATAATACAGTTCAAAATATAGAGTTAAAAAATCAGGTATGCATAGCTTTATTTTTTTCATAATCTTCGGTTTTTAAAATCAATATACTTCTTCGATTATTGAAAACTAAATGATCGTATTAGAAAAGTTTTTATATTGATATTCCACTTTCATAATTGTAGAGTTTTGTGACTATGATAACACTTGGAAAGTTGTAATTTATATTATTTTATTATAATACTACCTACAATTATAATGTAGGGTTATATCTTTAGCACTTTGTGTTCAGAAAAATGTTTGTAAAATTGTAATTCAAATTATTGATTCGAAATTTAATTATTAAGAGGTTCTACTATCGTATTATATTGATTGTCCTGTTAAGTACCTGAGTGGTTTACAATGTATACTAAATTATACATACCCATCCAAAAGTAATTTGTTTTTATAAATATTTTTTTTACTATACATGTATTTTAAATGCTCTCTTAAAACCAACAATCAAGGAAAATATATTTTTTTCAAATATTTTGTGACTATGCCTAATTAGGGGTTAATGAATGTCGAGAATGCTATACAACTATTTAAATGAAAGTTATTACTTTTTAATTACATTTATCAATAAAAATCATGTATTTACAGTAATTTTAAAATTGGAAAAGAACCATCTCCATATATTTATTTAATATATAAACAACAAAATCCACCATACCATTTATTAGACAAAATATTCATGTGTGTAATCTATAATGGTGTAAGTGAAATAAAATACAAGCCTTAATTTTTCCAATGGGATTTTTTTTGAACACTGCATCTTACTACCCGTTTGGTTTATACGCACAATATGTTTTCAGCACGCGCAAAACCTTTCAATATCTGACAAGTGAATGGTCTTCAAAGAGACCACAAACTTCTTCACTCCCGTTCTCTTTAAAAATAACAAATCTGGTTTCACTAAACCAGTAGTCGACTTTAGTCATCAACATCGACAGTCTTTTTAGTCAGACAGTCATTGACATCGACTTTTAGACTTTTTAGTGAGTCTGTCAGTCAGGTCAGTCAGTCATCGCCTCAGTATCGCATCGTAGAGTGGAATTAGGTTTATTTTGTTTATTTGGCGATATATTCCGTGCCGACTGAATCCGGGTAGAGTGGTATACCGCAAGGGACGCTTCAAGAGGAGGGAATGTCCTCCGACTCGGATGTAGACGTTGAAGGAACGGACGATGAAGAAATGGAGGACCAAGGCCAGGAAGGGGGTCCATCCAACACCAATCCAATATTATCAATAGAAACCGATAAAACCTTTGAGCCAGTCTCTGGACTCAAGCGGAAGCTCAGGAACTGGCCGGGACAGGAAGTTCTGCAGTCGAAGGCTATAAAAGTGAACAATAAGTTTGATAGCTTGTCTAGCCTACAGTATTAAACAGCGACGAGTCAAACGGGGCAACCAAGTGGAGGCATGAAGGGAAGTTCCACCACGAGGCGTATAAAGACCCCTCCGGTTGTCGTAGCTAACGCGACACAATACAACAATGATATAAAGCTCATAAACAGCGTCTTTCAAGAAGATTACAAGGTGTATTGTATTGCACAGGGGATTAAGGTGGTCACGACCTCCTTCAGGGATTACTCCGCTCTGTTAAAGCTACTCAAACAAAACACGTTGGAACACTTTACGTATGTACATCCCAAGGACAAGCCCTTCAAGGTTGTCATCAAGGGGCTTCACACAAGTATGCCCAGCTTAGACATAAAGGAGGAACTTGAAAACAAGGGATTCATGCCAACCGATGTGAGACAGTTATACTCGAAATCATCTCCACAATCAGGCACACCGAGACCTCTACCGATATTTAACTGCACCTTGGCGAGGACAGAAGGTGTCGGTGAGGTCTTTAAAGTTCCGGTCATCAATCATACTGTAGTCAAGATTGTGGAGTATCGTGCTTCACCAGAGTACAATTCTTCTGTGCCACCGCTGCCAAAATTTTGGACACTCTAAGAACTACTGTGCCCAAAAAACCCCGCTGTGTCAAGTATCTAGGAGGTCACCTGATGGTAGAGTGCCAGAAAAAAAGAGAAAATAACTCCAGTACAATGCGTAAACTGTAAGGAACAGCATGCAGCAAATTACCGCAAATGTCCTATTTATTTACGAGAGCTGGAGAAGAAAAACCAGGTGTCAGAAAAGAAAAAAGAGGGGGAAAGTAAAGTGGCCAGCCCTGCTACTCGCGTGGCTGGGAATCACAAGCCCTCAACTGGCCAGAAATCTTCTGCTAGCCAACAAACATCAGCAGGATATGTGGGATTGAATCAAACATCTTACAGTGGGATCGTCAAGAAGCTTGCCAAGAAGGACAAACAAGAAAACCGTTCCACGGAAGAATCCTCCGACTTGAAGGAGCTTCTCCAAATTCTCAAGGAAATCAACGTGGTGGGCTTACTCCAAGCTTTAGGAAGTACCTAGTTAGGCTGAAGAATGCTCCAGACAAGACAACAAAGGTAATGCTTCTTCTGGAAGCTGCAACCGAATTCTTCTGCGATGGCTACTGACCAGGGAAGAGGTGTATTTTAGTCATTGAACATACTTTTCTGGAACGCTAATGGCATAGCCCAACAAGAACATGAGTTTCGACAACTTCTGGGGACGTATGGAGTGGACTTAGCATTGATCTGTGAGACCCACCTATCGGAACAGAAGAAGATGCGGTTCTGCGGATACGAGATGTATCGCAACAATAGCAAAGATGGCCGGGAAGGGGGCAAAGCCGTGTTGGTGCGCATTAACCTTGTACACTATCAAACGATTTTACCGGCTATGGACTATATTGAACCCACTTCGATAGCTATTCCCACAGGGCGGAAACAGATAATGTTTACCGCTGTCTACAGAAGCCCTGCGGTCTCATTCACCATCAATGAGCTAGACAGGCTCACGTCAAAAAAAGGATTTCCTCGTAGCGAGAGATCTTAACTGTAAACATACGAGTTGTAACAGTCACGTGTCAGATCAGGCATGTCAGACACTGGCTGGCCAGTCAGCAATCAAGAACTACACAGTCCTGGCAACTAACGAGCCGACGTTCTACCCATCCAATTACAGGAATCCTCCCGATGTTCTGGATGTCGTCTTGATGGATCTGGATACGCTGCCGCAAGAACTCGAAGCCTTAAACGAACTTTACTCCAACCATCTCCCGGTCTTCGGAAGGATAGCCCTGAAGACAAACCCAAGATTGTCGTACCTTAGGAGGAAGATCCCCAGGATTGACTGGGACGAGTATGGCGGGTATTGACGGATGCAATTCCGTTGAACATTGATGTAAACTCCCCGGAAGAAGTGGACAGTTCCATCACTCTTCTGACAGCCACATTACTCGAGACATACCGAGAGACAACTGTATTCGAGACGCCGCCGGTTTTGTTGAAGAGGAACGTCCCGGAGCTGAGTTACTTGATAGCCCTGAAGAGGGAAGCACGCAGGGAATGGCAGCAGCACAGGGACCCAAGGTATCGTGCAGAGTACAGTGGGCTAAGAGTCCTTGTGCGTATATAGGCTAAAGCTCTGAAGATCACCAACTGGAATGAGTATGTAGCGAACACTTTGGCTGGGGATGCCAACGTATGGAAGGTGACGAGACAGCTCAAAGGTACGAAAGGAAAGGCAGGGACCATAGTCATCCACGGAAGGAGGGGGTTGGAATACTGGGGCGAGGCCAAGGCAGAAGCCATTGCGGAATCTCTTGAAGACCAGTTCAAGGCTAACTCAGAGCCCTAAGATGAAGAGTTTACCATGACAGTAAAAAGGGCGGTTGGGGTATACCTAGCAGATACTGTTATAGAGCTACCGCCCCCTATCACCAGAAATGAAGTCACCCACCAGGTGGAAAAGCTGAAGCTACGAAAAGCGGAAAGTCACGTCAGGGTCTCGAACGAGATGTTGCGACACGTTCCGCAATGTGTAATTTAGCTCTTATACAAGAATGTTTTCAGCGGCATTACTGGCAGGTTACTTCCTGGAGGCGTGGAAGGTTGCCGACGTCGTTTCATTGCCCAAACATGGCAAGGACTGCAAATTCCCGCAGAACAGGTCGCCCATCAGTCTGCCTAGCAGTGTATGTAAGCTATTTGAGAAAATCATTATATAGCGATTGAAAGCCTTCGAGATTGATAATATAATCGTCCCGGACATCCAATTTGGATTTCAGAACCGTCATTCAACGGTAGACCCAGTCCCGAACCTTAGTGGAGGACACGACAGAGAGCTTTAATCAAAGGGAAATCACGCTAGCTGTACTCATGGATGTATAGAAGGCGTTTGATAAGATCTGGCACGCCGGAATTATTTACAAATTGATCCAGGCCAATTCCCCAAGTGTTTGTGTACATCTAATCAAGAGCTTTCTAACTGGACGACACTTCCAAGTCAAGATGAAAGGTAAAATGTCGCCTCTTCAAAATATCAGGGCGTGGGTGCCGCAGGGGTTGGCACTCTCACCGTTCCTACACACTGTGTATTGTTGCTGACATCCCCACGGACCCGATGATCAAGACTCGGCTCTTCGCAGATGATACACTGTTCTACATTGCCAACAGGAACGTGAAGTACGCTCATCTCTGCCTGCAACGGTACCTCGACGAGTTTAGCAGTTGGCTGGAAAAATGGAGGATAAAGGTCAACGCAGAAAATCGAGAGCCATGATAATTACGAAGAGGAGACCCCAATCCCCACCCCAGCTTGTAGTGTTGGAGGAGGCTATCTCCTACAAGAAGTCAATGAAATTCCTCCAGGTGATATTAGATTCCAAACTCACATGGAAGGAGCACGTAGTCTATACAAGGAAAAAGGCAATGGGGAGCTTCATTGCAAATGACGGCCTGTTCAAAGCCCAGTTCTTGAAAACAACATCAAGATGCTGCTGTTCAAAAGCTTAGTACAGCCTATTCTGGTATACGTATGCGAGGCGTGGGGGTATTCTTCCAACTCAGTGCTAGCCACTCTATAAGAAGTGCAAAACAAAGTACTTAGGTGTATCTTAGGTGTGAACACACAAACTAACAATGCACACAAACACGCTACCACCGGTAGTGCGACTCTACAAGAAATCTTCCGGCAGTGAGGTGGCAAATTCTACAAACAAGCCCGTGAGGTAGAAGACAACGCCATAGTTAGAAGACTCGGCCAGTACGACATCCGAGAGCCAAGGAAATACAAGAAGCCCCAGATCGAATGAGCAAAACACCTACACACCTTCCCAATCATCCCTCTCCTACTAACCACTCCTGTCTCTCAGCATTGCCAAATCCTTGGGTCCTCATCCCCACACTTCCCCATAAGCTAGAATCAGTTTTCTTCACACCTGCACTTTCATCAAAGCCATGTTCGCTTAGTGTCTAATTTAATTTGATGTATTTTCTTTCATCTCGACTAGATCTTACTTACACACTATACCAAACTCACTTCGGGCCTAACTGTGCTTGTGTTTCCATCTAAGTGTACAATGGCTCGAACTAGCAACTCCACACAAACACTGTCGCTCCCAACATACAAACCTTCACCCTCCAACTCCATTTTCCCTTCACAATCATTTTACACTTTTAGAATTAGAGGTTATGATCTGTGACTACAGATTGGTACTTTAGGCATAAACAAGGCGCCTACCCCCTCTGAAAGTCGCTTCTGACATTCAGAGCGAGTAGTTAAATTTAAATAAGGGAGCGAGCGAGCAAACTGCACCGGCAACACTTTTTAAGTTTAAGAAAGTTCAATGAAACAAACAGCGCTGTACCTCTTCTCCATTACTTCTCTATACCAGCAAAGACTTGGAAAATATTGTGATAACGCTTACCATAGGCTGGGGCAAACTCAATAGTCCAAATAGTTCAATGTAAACACGCTCCTTGGGAGTGGAGTTAATAGCGTTTCTCAATTTTCACAATATAGTCCATCCACCTACCAATACAGTGGTGTTAGGACTGTTATGCTTGTGTGCTTGAAAGTCAAGTCACATAGATGTATTAAAATGAAATTATCCTTTTTCATATAATTAGTAAAATAATATTCTATCTTCAAGTTTAACGTAATTTCAATATTATTATTATTACTATCATCACCACGTCTTATTACTTGTTCGGGTTATACGCACTTACGCTAATGTGTAATGGTAGGGTGATTGTGAGATGAATTGGAGGACCTACGGTTTAACGTGGAATCCGAACCATGGTGGAGGCCTGGCATTCCCCACATTCACAAGTTGTGATTAATACACGTCTTTCCAGAGGTGAAGGAATGGTTTGGTAGTAAGATAAATCTGTGCTGGGACCGGGGATTGAACCCCGGACCCCCAACACAGATGTCCGACTTCTTACCCCTAGAACAACACGTCACCCCATTTCAATATTAATAAGTTCAAATAATCTAATATTAAAATGTATTATATTAAGATATTTTTTCAATTATGTGATGTTTATTCTATTTCCATAAAGCGACATTTAACAAACCTTACCACCCTCTCAATGAAATACCTGTCATTGAATGAATCTCATGAAAGTTTGTACTCCTAGTTACGTCTTTGATACAAACTTTCCTACCACTTAGTTCATGTTTGGTTGGATACAAAACTGACCAATAATAGGTTTATTTGGAAACCTAGTCAAGCCTTTCAAAATAAAATTGACCTGGTATTGAAATGTATCTCAAATTTTCATTTGGTGTAAGGTTTACATATTTATAACTGCGTGAATTTCTTTCAAAATCATCTAGTGTTCCGGGACCGTAGTAACAATTATTAATTAATCGGGACATATTGAAACCTTTATTCTCCAGATTATTACTAACCCTTACTTTAATACGTCTGCAGTGTGTCTCAGAGCTCCCGGAACCTCTAATGAAGCACTAAACTAAGATATGTATTAAGCCTATTTGTCTGACTCCCCTAACGCAATTTGATCAAGAAAGATTTACCTCAATTTTTTGTGAAAAGCCTTCACTGTCAAAATCATGTGGCAGATCTAAAATGTAATAATACATAACATGTACTATTTCTCAATAATTTATTATATACTTGTCCTATCATCATTTATCTTGGTAATAATTATAACATATCCTTATCTTTTAAAATGTTTTCATTTATAATAAGACCTCCTAGCCTCCTCCTTATGCTTAATTCAATTTAATATTGAATTCTCAGTAACTGGTTCAACACCCTTCTATTATAAGTTTTTTCGTCTGAAATATACACTGTACATATTTGATAAATATATGTTCGGGGAGTTTCTACCCATGCTATCACGTTTACTTTTATATTTAGTCTTTAAATCGATAAACAAGTTTGTATTCGTTTTGATAATTTCTTAATCTCTTCTTATTTTCCTGAATACCTTTTTTTAAAAATAAATCTCGTTGTTATTAATTTGCTTGCATATATTTTTCAAAATTCATTTCAACAAACTTTAATGGAACTTTATTTTTCTTGCCACTCTTCTCAAATATTTCCTTCATTTTCTTGAGCATTCCCTATTATTTTCTATATTATTTTAAACAATCCACTTCATTAACTGCATTAAAGCTTCAAACTGATTATTTTCTAACGTTGATTAGGGTTTAATTTTTACCACTACGTCTCCAGTATTTTACAAATTTGGAAGATCTACCTCAATTTACGCTCATATGCACTTGGAATAGATTGCACTAGCTAAAAAGTGTCCTCATTAAGTATGCTCTGAGCATATTGTTTACAGTGATAAAATACAAGTTTACCTTCCCTAACCGTACACTTGTCTATTAATTCCATGGTCAATGTGTGAGTTATGACTGGAGAGTCCACAAAATCTTATAATTAATTTTAAGGTGTACCTAAAGCTAGTTTAATTTTCCTGCACACTCAAATTATATGAAAGAAAATGAAGTTTGTATTAGAGTTTCACAACAATTATTGTGAGTTTTACCAAAGACACAATTTAATTGACTTAAGGTGGGGTGCTAGTGAGCAAGAGGTTAGTGCAATCACTTTGCAGTTTTTATACCATACAATATTTTTGGCAAAAATGAATCAATTGTTTATTCTACAGTATCTTAGAGTTTAAATTTCCGCATATACTAATCTCAACATTTCTTGAATATTTGTTGCGAGCATAGCGTCATTTGGTGAAAAACTTCTTAAATATTATTTAAAAGTGGGCATTTAATTCCAAGACACCTTTGACCGATATTCAAGAACTGTTGGGTTTAGAATGTGCAGAAAACTACCCTGTGTTTCTATAGAAGATATATTTGATTTATTTTAAACAAATAATGCTTGCGCTATAAAAATCACAAAAATGTTGCCCTAAAATCACGCTTGTTAGCACCCCAGCTTAACTTTTAATAGTATTAAATCTGAGAAGTTAGTTAGTTTACCTTTGGCTTGCCCTATAGTCCATACCTAGTGGATTCCTTGTTGTCCTTGTATCAAAGTCGTTGAACCACTTCCTGTAGTTCTGTGTTCACGTATCATCGTATTCAGCTGGTAAAGCACTCACTCCCTGAGTATTAAGAAATGAGCCAGCGCTTTGTCGAAGTTGTATTTTAGCTGTTAGAACCATCTTTCTACCATGTTGTGGACTCTGAAACAAACTAGTGCGGTGTCTCAGTTGTCGAAGCATTCTTTACTGTGGTTAGTGGAGCAAACTCATTACCTCCGCGTTGCTGAACCATTTTGTAGTGTTCAATTTTGTAGAGGTTGTTAAGTGTTTATACTTATGTTCATAACATTGGGCATCTAGTTTTAAAGATCACTTAGTGGGGTCTTAATGATTATATTTAAATGTGATAATGCCTGTACGATGGGCGACATAGTATAATATTCACATTCGAGGTCCTTAATGATTAGGATTGTCTGCCAACCCTTTGGTCGTTAGGTAATATAGTGTAAGATACATTTTCAAGGATTTTAGGTAGTAGAGGTTTTGTTGATGAGGATCTAGTCTAAATTTTTAATTAATGAATACGAATGATTTCTTTATTAAATAAGGACTTGAAAAAATAATTTAAATAATACTAGCACTTAAATGTTAAGGACTCGTTTTATTCAAAGTATCTGATCAGATATCAATCACACTCTAACAACGCTCTCCACCCGTATGAACCGTATGAAAGTTTAGAAATGAGAGCTTTGATTATTGAATTAAAATATAATTAGTCATCGATATAATGACATGTCTTCAATGTCCTGCCGATTGGACAGTTGATATACAAGCTGGGGACCTGGCGGTCTAGGGGTAAGGTGTCAGACTTCTGAGCTGGCGGCCGGGGTTCAATCCTCGGTCCCAGCAAAGATTTATCTGATTACCAAACCCTTCCTTCACCTCTGACAAGACATCTTGTGAATGTGTGGAATGCCAGGCCTCCATCGTGGTTCGGATTCCACGTTAAACTGTAGGTCCTTCATTTCATCTCACAATCACCCTACCATTACACATTAGCGTAAGTGCGTATAACCCGAATGGATAGTAAGACGCGGTGCTAATAATAATAATAATAATAATAATATATACAAGCTAGTCGTAGGTAACTTATGTTTGCAATACCATGTCGTCCCCTTTTTGGACGTACAGTACTTGTTTGTCTGTAACAAGAGAGACAGCACAATGTTTCAATAATTTTAAATAGTACCTTCTTTAGGGATGATAATTAATAAGATTCAAGGTGCTAAATAATCTATAATTATTATTAAATTATTAAAAAGTTTGTAAAAATGATAGCATTACAGGTTAGAATCCATGTCAGTCATACTGAGAGGGATTTTTCTTAAATTCTTTTCCAATCTTTCTCAAAATACAGGTACAAATTCCTCTACAGTATGCCTACCCCACCTTGTAATAAAATATGTATATCCAGAACGAGTAATATGATGCAGTGAAAATAACAATTTATAAACTAGGTTTTAAACGTTTGTATTATCAAGGTGCCATGATGATATTTGAGAACAAAATCGGGGGTAAAACCCCTGCAAAAGGTTGTAGCTCATTTTCCCAAGAGGAGTTGTCTTGACCCCGCGGAGATTACAACTAAATACATATCTTAGTTTGGTGGTTCATTAGAGGTTCCGGGAGCTCTGAGACACACTACAGACGTATTTAAAGTTATAATTGGTAATAATCAGGAGTAGAAAGGTTTCAATATGTCCCGATTAATTAAAAACGTCTTACTTTATGTTTATTGTTTTGAAAATATATATTTAAATGTTAAATTAGATAAATTTAAATTATGTTTCACGTGAAACACAATATATTTTACATTAACATAAATTGGTAGAAACATAAACCTAGATTAAAACAAATAAAGTAATTTCTTAAATGCCCATTTCAGATTTATTTAAAATAACATACTTAAGTTTTAGAATTTATGAGTTTCAGAACTGTCATATCCATTAGAGATACCACAGTTTGGGTTACTACCCTTAAAGTGAAAGGCAACCTTAAGTCATGATGCTTTGGTCCCTTAGCATGCAACTGATGACCGTAATTATATTCTCATTTTAATATGATCAGGAGGGAGGGTAATTGAAAAATAACGAA
This sequence comes from Timema californicum, assembly GCA_902141385.1. Lineage (NCBI taxonomy): Eukaryota > Metazoa > Arthropoda > Insecta > Phasmatodea > Timematidae > Timema > Timema californicum. Next base: position 518,008 of record CABFOW010000001.1, on the reverse strand, counting down.
ATTCCTCACACATAAAAATGTTGTGGTTAGGTAAATCTAGCCGTGGGATATTTCTCGGTGCCACAATGCTGCTAGGTATTAGAAGATGGGGATGTACTTACGTAACACTCTCGTTTACAAAAGGTACCATTTGGTTCACCCACTGGAAAAATACTTAGTTCTACATTTTACTTTTTTTAAACTTGTTTTCTATTTTTTTAGTGAGTAGGAAACGTTTCACAGGAGACTAACCATCCCTTTCTCACCCAAGCTTCCCCCACCCCTATAAAAAAAATTCCACCCACCCATCATGGCCCATCTCCCCTACTCCCTCCTTTCTTCTTTTTCTCCCTTATACATACACACAAAGTTTAAATTAAATCTGATTTGAAACAAAGAAGTGAAAACAAAACAGGGGAAAAAAAATGATAATTAAACCTTGAACATGAAGCAGTCATCCATGTGAACATAATACTACATGATTTCCCCCCGGTTTATTATTTGTTTTATCCAACAACAATTTTTTTATAAATGTACGAAAGCACGTATAATTGAAATCACGAATAAAAGATATAGGTTGGTTTGTAAAAATTTTCAGATATTAATAAATTCACTCGCAAATACATATACACATTTAAATCCACATCCTGCGACTTCGTGGCTTTGATGTGTGATTTATAAATCAGAGATGCTATATTCATCTTTTGAAAACTAGAAGAAACATTTGGGACAGTAAATGATGTAGAATAGATTTCGTAGGGCCTCCGTATGAATATTTATATTATATGCTACATCTAGAGTTATCTAGTTATCCGATTTAGTCGACGTATTTATCTGAACGTTATTAGGTTGAATCTGATCTAGGATGCCGTCTGTGCACAATAGCAAAACCACCAAGCCCTAGGGAGTTAAACAATTCAAAATAATGATGACCATATTATGCCACATACCTGTTACTACGATAGCCGACATAATATCATTACCTAAGTATTCGTTCTTAACTGCTGATATTATTCTTTCTAAAGATTATAAAGCCTATGATCAAATGGTTCTGGGCTTTAAATTATATATTGGGCTTCAAAAGCTCCGTCATTAGGTACAATACTTGTTCTAAGTAAATATAATTTATGAAGTCGGTTTTCTTAATGATCTATTAATATTTCAATAAAGTCTTTGTACTAACTGAAATACTATTGTGTATTTTATACACTCCAATTATTGTTCTAGTTGGTAAAATCTTGATGTAGCCTAAAATTATTAAATCCTAATTCCCAGGAGCATGATAATGAAGTAGTATTATTGCTAAACACGTAATTTGAGACTAAGTAATGATAATAAATGCCCTTCCTATTATTAAAAACAAATAATAACAAACAAAAATCAAGTTTTTACGCCAGTTAAAAAATTCAAAAGTCATTTAATTTTTTTTGCTATAAAATAACTTACAGCTTCAAGTAGTTTAAAATAAGATATTTTGGCAAACCAAATTTTAAACTCTCAGTTTTAGTAGCCATTGCTATTTAAACACTTGGAGTAACCCATACAACATATTTTTTACATAAATAAACTGATAAAAATATACATCATCTATGATATAAATCATGTTTAAGACACTTCTAGCCTGATTTATCAACATAAAGGTTGTTTTTTCCTTTACTCCCAAAAGTTAACCTGGATCCAAGAGGTAAATGAGTTTACCTGTAGTGAATGTGCAACACACATAGCACTTAGGTGTGAGTTTGAGGGTGGGAAATCCATAATATGGTTTATCACCCTCGTTCCAAAGAAAATAAAAGTTAATCTACTTCACAACAATCCTCCTTATTAGGTTCCATTATGCAAGCTAATTTACGTTGCTAATAACAAGCCCACATTAGCACTGAAATGTACTGTAAAAAGTATTTTATAAATTAAATTATTGTTATAGTGATAATACATTTTTTAACGTTATTTAACAACATAGAAAATGTATTTTGATTATAATTTTTTCAATTCTTGGGGATCATAAACTTATATTTGACAATTCTACAGGATCAGTCCTAAGAGCTAAATTAATTTTAATAAAGTGAAAAACGACACCATGGACATAGGAATTCAACCCGGCATATTTGGCTGAAGGTTCCAATGCTATACCATATCGTTAAATTCATTCTTGTCTAGATTTACGTTTTTCACATAGCTGAACTTTATTCAGTAATCCTGTATAATCGTCAAGTATCAGTTTGTGATACACCTGATTTAAAATATATATTGCATAGCAGCATTCTGTCAGCAACGAGTCATGATAGAATTTGATTAGATTTGGATGTGGATAGATTTGAGTGGCTGATACTTAAACAAGCTACCACAACTAAACTCAACAAACTTATAATCAAAGATGGCTCTAGATACGGAACGGAATAGGATGGCTCAGTGGAATAGCATAAGAAATGTTTACTTGCTAGCATGAAGCCCGCTTTTACACATCTGCGCATATTGTAAGTTTTTGTTTATTGCAGGAAATATCGGTGTATAGATGGTGTTTTTACACCTAACTGAGCAAATGTTTAATTTATCTATGATACAATGTGCTAAATACCGGGCATTTTATAATCATTAGTAGTATGTGAATTGCATTAACAGAGTGTATTACACATTTCGGTGGACACGGGGTCTAATGTGCTAGTCTCGTGTTGGGCTAAACCACCGAAGACGGGGAGTTCATGGTTCGATCCCGGTTTGGTGCACTAATGGTGATTTTCATAATTATTTTCCACTCTCTTTCCTCACAAATGTGGGTGCATTTCCTTTAATATAAGCCTTCTTAATCCCTAACCCATAGGTATAATTAGTACATAGGCGTACAACCTAAACGGTAGTAATACACGAAGATAAAAAAAACTAGTGTATTAGCTTGTTTCGGGTATTTTAGTTTTGCCCAAGTCAGTTTACTCCCTGGGATTGGTGGGTGATTAAATTGAAAAACTATTTAACTAGTGTAAATTATCTTATTGGTAAAACAGATATATATTGTGCACCATTGTACTCTGGAATTCAATGCAGCGTGTTTGTTGAGGCAAGTTGGCTATCAAGTAGAGGCGAACACCCTGTAGAATTAGGGAATAGAACAGTAATGTTCCGCTATTATCACTAAAAATATTTGGTTAACTTACTGTAGTGACGAACATTTATTTTACCAAATGTGTTTATTCTTAATTTTTCAGGGCTGATAGTGGCTTAAAGTCTTGGGTCTGGTTATTCATAAAACCTATATAGAAGGAGAGGAATTAATGGCCAGGAGGTATGCACAAACTTTCCATGTCTCTGGCCCCTTGTACAAAATAAGGGGACCCACCTACTATGGGTCTGACACACGTTTATTGGCAACTGGTGGTGCAATAGCGCATTACTATTTGGCTTTCAGTAGCAAGAAATCCCTTGTGAGAGAGGTCTACGTCTACTCTTTTCGTATGTCTTGGATAACGCCAGGTTGATGAAATCAAAGAGCACGTGGCCAAGATGACCAGTCAGATGATCCGCCATGAGTCCCATTTGGCTTGCCGGCACAACCACAATCTTCCAAGGGGTGGTGATAAAGTCTCTTGAAACCAAATTGGTAAAATATGTGTCCACGATCCAGGCGGACATAAAGGTGGGATAATGGGATATCGCCATAGCCAGGGGCATGTTTTTGTCATCAAAAAACTATAAAAAAACGCTTCAATGAACGTCTCACATAAGGGCAGTCTGAAACCAGAGAAAACGTCTAAAAATAGTACACGGCCATATGGAACCTACTAAAGAATATGTCAGTTGGGACAGGTTCCCCCGTAAACTGATTAGACGTAATCTAGGATCTGCCACCCACTCAATTCAACTTGGCCGGAGTTCACGTGTGGCCTTGGTTAATCATTTTTTTTATCACCGTTTCAGCTGTTCAGCTTATACGCATATGTAATAATTACGCTAGTTAGTTATGGACGAGAAAGATTGAATTTATAAAATATGGAGAGATGTACAATTATTTGCATGGAGGGATATTGTAAAACCATCTTCAGTACATCCAACCTGGATTCGAAAACATACTGGTTATATAAAAGCTATGCTTTATTTTTATGCTAATATAAATAAATAAAGAAGAATTTAAATTTTAATATATCACATTAAATTTAATAATTTTGTGATCAAATTTATCAAAATTTCACAAGACAATAGACAGTAAATTATTAGTATTTATATGGTAGGATGTATTAAGTGTCATTTATATTGTTTGATTGTTTTGTCATTTGCAATGTCGTGATTTAATTATCAGTAAGAGTAGTAATAATGTTGTGCAAAGAAACGAACATACATAGGGTCCAGGGTATAAAAATTAAATAAAGTATGGTTAGCTGATTTAACCCTAATTTTGAAAATAAATTAATTATTTCTATGAAATAAAATTTCTTCCCTAGAGGGGTATTGAAGCAAAACATATATATTATGTTAACTTTTGTTGGATTCATGAGTTTCAGTAAAGGACAAACTGAAGCGTTACTTGGTCTCACTTTATAAAATAAGAGTAAACACTTACTTCATTTAAAATATTTACGACCCTTACATAAAATACTAGCAGTCAAAGATAGGACAACTTGTAAAAGATGTCCACTATCCAAGTTTCAGTTTTTTTATTTGAGAGTGAAAGAGACGTTGGCCGATTTACTTCAGCATGGGAGATCGCCCAAGGGGAGTGACGCTCTCTTAGACCACGTGTGGACTGCAAAGAGAACTTCCAGCTTCCATAGGAGAGACACTTGCGATAACAACATCATACAGATCACACTTGTTTTAGAGGCTCGCGATCATTCCACCATACAGGCCAGACGTGCTTTAAAGACTCGCGATCATTCCACTACAGAGATAGAGATAGGACGTGCTTTAAAGGTTCAAGATCACCCCATCATACAGATCACACTTGTTTTAAAGCCTTGTGATCATTCCACCAAACAGATAGGACGTGCTTTAGGGACCAACGATCATTCCACCATACAGATAGGACGTGCTTTAAAGGCTCGTGATCACACCACCATACAAATCAGACGTGCTTTAGAGGCTCGTGATCACACCATCATACTGATCAGACGCGTTTTAGAGGCTCACGATCACACCACCATACAAATCGGACGTATCTTACACACTCGCGTGATCACTCCAAATAAAATTTCATTGTTTTTAATAATCATTTAAAATACCAGAACCAAAGTTTGGAATAAAGTAATCCTAGTTATTAATTTGTGATGTTTAATATAATCTTGTATTAAAATCAAACCCAAAGAAATCTTTTGTAGAGAACGTGAAACTACCTTGTGTCCAAACACAATGATTTTAAATATTTAAATCTTGGGTTGAGATATAAACTGACGCACGTGAATCCAGGGTGATCAGTTAATATACTAACCCCGGTCAGGATCCAAACCACACGGTCCGTTAGAAGTGTATTTTACTTCATGTATGCTCTTTGGTGAAATGCGTTGTTGTATACCTTATGTTTTTATTAAAATGTATATTATTTCGTTTCACAAATCTTACAAATTATAAGTAAAAATGAGATAAAGAAGAAAGAAACTATATGTGGGGTACAGTACCACTTACAAAAATGTTTTTACACAAGACGAAAATGTAATGTATATTTTTAAGAACAATATATTTAGATCATATTTGTAAATTTGAATATTGACACCTGGACACTCGGGTAAATGAACCCGATACCCTTGGCTTGGAGAGTAGATGCTCTACCCTTGAGCTATCCAGGAATCACCCCATGATCAGGGTTATCGTTCACTCATAGTTCAAGGCATAGAAAAGATAATGTCCATATTATAAGCATCACTTGGCATATTAAGTGAAAGATAAGGCTCTGGCCTTAACTTCGCCCAAATAAAGACGATATTATTATTGTTTTAATTATTATAGTCAACTTTGCGAACGTTTACAAAACTCAAAAAATATACTATATATCAACTCGCTATATAAATAGAGATTGATTTCAAAAATAGTTATACAATAGCTAGTTTAACGGTTTTCTATTAAGTTGATCTACAATATTACCCCACAGACTGAAAAACTCCCGATATTTATTTTATGTGATAGATTCAACTTGAATTAATTCTGATTACTGTAAAATTATTTATTCTAGATAATTTAAGCTATTGGTAACGTTTTCTGATTGAGTACGTAACAGTTCTGACTTCTAGGTAGAACTATCCTATAGAAATGAACAGTAAATAATAAGATTGCATACAATAAAATTATCACTTTAAATGGACGTATGTTAAATAACTCCACTAGTTTGAGGTCTTCTCAATCCAAGACTCGATACCATATGTTAAAGTAATTCATCGTATATTTATCCAAAAAAAAAGAATTAAAAAAAATTATTAAATATTTCTAGATTAAAATCGCTTCACATCCTTGACATTATCAAGACCATTGAGTTGTTTTATTTCTTACTTTGACTAGACACAAGAGGGTGTCGGTGAGTTAGAGCATCAGCTGAAAGGTTTTTTTTTTTTGTTTTTTGAGAGGGGATTGGAAGGAAGGAGAATTCGTGAAAGAGGAAGACATTATTCATAGCTTGACATGATCTGTTCTGCCGCTATAGAGACACGGTTTCACAATCGAACAAAAACTATTTTGAAAAGGTGTAGGTTGTATGGATATATAGCTAGGATGTGAGTCGTGAAGGTTTCTTAAATTAACCTTGGCTGTAGCCAGCTACTGTTTATTGTCACTGGAAGATGATCAACATCAGAATCAACATCAACGAGGTTTTTAGGACGCCTTAATAGGTGGTTCCTTACATTGATGACTTTGTTTTATGAAGAATGACTACTAAGCTTATTACCATGATGTATATTTAGTATTGTTGGAAGCCTTACTCCATTACTGGGTGAGGTTCAAGACTATTAATTCCCTTTTTGTGAGTTAGTTGCGTTACATAGGCCTACAATACACATTTGAATTTATTACTCTAAGTGAATGCATTTAGTATCAATTGTGTTAATTTTTACTAAGCTAGTTGGTAGGTGGTGGTGATAAATTGTTTCCAAATATGGTGCACATATTGCCTTAAATCCTTAAGATATCCACTAGAGCTGCGGTTTCTAAACTATGGTAAGCGTACCACCAGCGGTACGTGCAATTATTCCCGGTGGTACGCCTTGAGAAGCCAAACAAAACAAGCAAATTGACGTCGATAGGGGCTCATCAAATCTTATAAATATATTGGAAGCAACTCTAGCTAAATGTAAAACAGATTTAAACAGTGTTTGGAGAGGAAGGAGGTATCATTGATTCAAGCTCAGACAGCCGGTGCAGTCACAGAGTCTTTGTTATTATATCCCTGGGCACCATTAAAAATGTACACACACACACATACAAAGCTGCATTATGTTAGTGGTATAAATAATTAATATATATATAGATAGAGGTTTGAACATTTGAACATTTTGAATGGCATGCCACATCAACAATTTCCGTTATTTGGAGATATGGAGATATATTCAAAATGTTCAAATGTTCAAACTTCTATCTATATATATTAATTATTTATATAAAATAAGAAACTAAAGGTCCCATTAGTATTTTATTTTAAATATACCCATAGTTAAAAAAAACTTAGTGTTAGTTCCATGTCTTCTATTTATTAAGATAATTATTATCTACGCACGTCCAGACAACTAAAAATATCTTGAAACATTATCCCAATTGCTGAATTGGGGATTATTTGTATTGGGAAATACATGCCTGCATATCTTCTATGTTTGCAAATTTATAGATATATTTCAAACTATTTTATGCTTATATAATTAATTCTATCTACTTTTTTTCCATCATATAAATTTTTTTCACAAATCACTTGAGTTGGTGTCAGGGTTTGTATGATTGTATTATGTTTGGAGTATTTGCTGGGAAGACGTTACCTAAACATTCACATGTTGGCACCACTGCGTTCAATCATTTACTCATTGGTTTTTAGGGCCAGATTAAAAAGTTTTAATACTTTGATTATTATTATTATTATTATTATTATTATTATTATTAGCACCGCGTCTTACTACCCGTTCGGGTTATACGCACTTACGCTAATGTGTAATGGTAGGGTGATTGTGAGATGAAATGAAGGACCTACAGCTTAACGTGGAATCCAAGCCATGGTGGAGGCCTGGCATTCCTCACATTCACAAGATGTCTTGTCAGAGGTGAAGGAAGGGTTTGGTAATCAAATAAATCTGTGCCGGGACCGAGGATTGAACCCCGGCCGCTAGCACAGAAGTCTGACAACATTACCTCTAGACCGCCAGGTCACCAACACTTTGATCTCATTCTACTTTAATGGTTATCGGCTTAAAAGTTTGTTGGATATTAAATAAAACTACTTCACTCACGTAGTGGAAGTTACGTAAGCTTTAAAGCAAAGAAAATCTATTATAATATGTGTGATAGACAATGTATATAATTCTTTTATTGGAGTGAAACTCATTTACCAAGATAAATAATAATTGCAACATAATTGTTTGCTGCGCCTGTCTTTAAGCATTTAATACTGGTAAAATCCTATGAACTCCTGGGATGACTGATATTTGGTTTAGTTAATGTAGAAGGAAGCAACTCAAAGTGTAAGAACGGAATAATGTATTATAATATTATATTTGCATTTGACAAGCTACACATATAGATGAACTGCTGATCCCAAGATATACACTTGTATTGGATAATGTAGTAGCTGAGTATGCTGAAAGTGAAACTTGTTAAGATGATACTGAAATCCACATGTATCGAATTATTTATTCCAGTTCTCACCTGTTTCCGAAGCTGCTCTAGGAAAATGTAGACATTTTCACTGAGACTAGACTTAGGACAAAACATATTTTAGCACATTAAAATAGTTCCTTATGAGACAAGCATGGAAAATGAGAATTAGACAGAGATTTATCTGAGGATAGTTCTGTGTTTTTATAGTCATGTGAATGACTATTTTGAAATCGTTTACAATCACAAAAATTACATATTTTTTATAAACTAATCAAATAGGGGTCTCAAAGGTGTGTTGCCCCACAATGAATGGTCAATACTAGAAGCTCCCTCATATTTAATACGACAAAACAAGTTGATTTCTCTGTGGTGATTTTAAAGCATGCTATTTGAACAACAATCTTGTGACATATGAAAACAATGTTTATTACGAGTGGAATAGTCGGTCAAGGAGTAAGCACTAGGATGTCCAAAAAGGGATCATTTGTTGCCTGGACTAAAGAGCATATTTTATTAACGATTGTTAGACCCCCCCCCAAAACTGTCCTCTTTCTACCCTTGTGTGTAAAACTTCGTTTGTTGATATAGTTTGTGAGAGCTCTATCTCTGGAAGGTCCTTGTTTGAAATATATTTGGTTTAAATTCCCATCGATCATCCAAGAAAAGTTAAAACAAGTTATTCCCTGGTTGAGCCTCAAATTCTAAAACTGATGAGGAACAAAGTTATGAGTAAATTATGATCAAATAGAAAAACATGTAGACTATGCATTAATTTCAACTCTGTTGTTGATAACTTCCCAGGGAATATCAAGTATCCAAACTAAAATTTTAACGTAATAGTGGATTATTAAGGGATAAATGCAATATATGTGGAAGTTTGGCTATTGCGTTTTTCAAGGGCAATGCATCACGATATACACAAAATTGATGGTACAGATGAAATGAAAAAACATATATTTTATTAATATTAAATAGTTAACAGTACATTGATTATAACAATGAAAGTGAATAGCAGTTCCTCAGTTAATGAAATTAAAAATTATCTCAATAAAAGAATATTAATATAAAATGTGCTAAGATCGGATATTATGAAGGCAATTTTTGACCAAATCAAATAATATTTAAAGATAAGAAATTCTTCATAGTGTAAGCCCATTAATCTCTGTTTTCTATACCGGAGTCAATACAATTTTTTTTAGCTTCCAACTTTTTCTCACTCTCGTTCCCTGCTTCACAAAATATTTTGGAAAGATCGAACACGGGTCTTATGGACCTGTCACTAGGAACTCTATCCATAAGACCACAAAGGCCGTCAAAAATAAAAGAGAAGGAAACGCAACAATGATATATATAAATATGTTTTTACATATGATTTACATGGTATTTAAATACAATTTCTCTAGTTTCTCTGTATTTTTCACCATTCCACCTAGTTAATAACTGAGGCATTTTTAATCTTAACCAAGGTTAAATTTTACACTTAACAAAATAGAATATACCTGCACATTCTTGGCACTACCCAGGTAAAGTTAGTGGTTTTTATTTGATTTCTTTGGATTGAAGGTTTAAACTTCTCCTTCGAGATTGACTTAAATAAAAAACGGATCACAACTATATTCAACAGAACATAGCCATAGTTAACTGTATTGGATAACCTTTCAATATCAAAACCTGTTATCAGTGATAATTATCTTCAGGCTGTAATTTATATGATGAAAAAAATGGTATGGAACTCAGCACGAACTTTCTCGCTCTATTGTTTAGAAATGTAGATATTTACTCAAAATTCGTAATATAATATATACTAGCAAGCCTGAGAACAAATTGTGCTAGACATACGTGATAATTTGTTTCTTTTTCTCTCTGCCCTTCAGTAAACTGCCCTTAATTTTAGAGCTGGTTATTAAATTCCAAAATCCCTCGGGGCAGCCCTATTAAAATCCTAAATACTAAGTTTTAGCCCGACCATTAAAATATTTTACGTCCATATCGGAGGTAGAGACAGATAGACAGACATACGGAAATTTAAAACCGCTTTTTCAGATTCGAGGTGTCATGAAACGTCAAGGTTCATCCAAATCTCGAATTTGATATTTTTGACGATCACAATACTTTCTCTACCTGTACGATAGTGAGAAAGTAAAAATATTTATTATTTGTGCATCTTTTGTTTTTCCCTTAGAACTTAAAGGAAGTTTCAATTTTCAATATATATTTGGTTTGGTCACCTGGGCCGGTGTTCACGCAATCTGAAGTGTATACATTGCATATATTTAACCAAAAGAAATGATCAGAATGCACATCCACTAGTTTCTCAAGTACAAGTTACTAAGATGTGTATGCCTAGTAAAAAAAACTAAGACTACCCTATAAACTTGAATTCACTTAAAGCTTCCACTATTTATGTTTCTTGATGTTTTATCTACCCACATGGGTTGTCACGATTTCTAAGACTCAGGCTTACTATGTATTAAAAAAATAGTCTAAAGCCTAAATATTTATATAGCTCCTTATCTAAAGTTTTAGAGTTTAAAGGTACCTTCACAATGACGTGATATCTAAGATATCAGGATCGCTAAATATGACTTAGGAAATACGTATAAGAAACATAACTTAGAGTTTCACTAAGTACATATGAAAGGTACAACCTTTCTTTGTTTATTGTTTTGGATTATTCCACACGGGTGGTCATTTGTCTTAAGGCAGCCATTTATGAGTGTGTATATAAATAGACAACTAAGCCTATAATAATTCACTACGGGCTAAAATATTTGATTCATAATATCCGAAGTTCAATAAAATCAAAAATAATTTTCCTTATCCTTAAGGGAGCGGGGAAGTAACAAACAATACAAAAGATCACAAACAAAACCAACTTTATTGAAATAGATTAATTAACGATAAATAGTCAGTTATATGCTTTTGCTTGCTGTATAATGTTAGTTAATATATTTATAGATTATTCTCTAATCTTGTGCTTCTTCACACTCAATTCCATATTGTACCCTTTAAATATTCAATAAACGTTAAAACAATCCTCATATTTAAAGTTTAATAAACTCGAAGTTAATGGTTCATGTAAACAGAATTTTAAATATATTATATATATGTGAATTTTTTTTTTACCCGTTCGGACTATATGCTTTGAATAAATTAATTGGTTTCATTATATTATTCGGATATTCACTCCAACGTATTACATATAATTCATAGTTGATTGTGTATATAATAGTATACCAATAAACAAAAGTGTTGCATAGTAACAGATCCAATGTTTATACATTTATTCATTAACATCTTAAACAATTTATAAAATCAAACAATCAAAATTAAACTTCTTGAGAATGATACCTCATGAACCTAATAAAGATTTTACGGAACAATATTAATTCTAGGAAGTCAATAAAAGATGTCATTTTCTTCTCCCATAAATGGACACACAATTATGTTTGTTTAATAGTGTGTGTGTCCTCCCAATTAACAAAGAGCTCCTCTTCACTCTCTGGCATGCTTCTGATGAGGTTATCCATGTTCTCTAGTGAAAGATTGACCCATTCTTCAGACGCAGCACCAATAAGATGCTACAAATTTTCAAGCGTGGGGGGACGACGATGAATGGCCTGTTTAAGAGTGTCCCAAGCTTGTTTAATCAGATTCATGTCCATTAATTGAGCAGGCCATTCCATTTGGATGATGCCATTGCGTTCTAAGAAATGCCTACCCAATTGTGCATGGTGTGGTATGGCATTGCCATCGGCCATGATTAAATGCTGTCCTACTTCCCACCTGTATGGAACCATAATGGGCTCTATGATGTCCCACACGTGTCAGATACTAATAATGAGGTATCCCATGCGAATTAGTGGAGTACTATGTCCTAACATTACCCCAGCCAAAATCATCACAAATCATCTACCTAAAGCGTGGACCTCTTTTACATGTCTGTACTGGTATCGCCGTCCAGAATTTCTCCAGACTCTCCTACGTCTTGTGTCAGGCCTCAATAAAACTTTATCCTTATCGCAAAATGATATAATATCATATCAATTGTAAACTATCATTAGTAATGAATGTTTTGGGATGGAAACAAACATCCTAATATTAAAATACAAATGGCTTGTTGCCTATCTGTTGTTCAAACAAACCCAAATCACTGTAACGATTGTGCTGATATTTCACATGAATATAACTTGGATCTCCAGTCAGCATAAAAGCTATATTTATTTATTTATATTAGTGTACAATCAATTTATATATTTTTTACTGTGCTGTCTTAAACCCCATGATCCGTAGCTATGTTCTCCGATGAATGAATGTATAATTTACTATTTCAGTCCTACGTGATTGCCAGGGAAGTTTGTTAAAATGGGGAGTTTAAAATTCCCTTAGCTTACGTTATAAACTACTTCTCACCGCAGAAGGTTCGAACTTGGCATGCAGGTATAACAGCACACCAAACATTCAGAAAAAATTTAAATTTCAAATTTTATAACCCGAAATGAGGATAAAAGTTCCCTTGCTAAAAAGTCCTACGATAATAGAATAAAACACTTACCGTGTGGCAGAAAGTGAAATACTTACTTAGAGATAGAGGGAAAACCACAAAATTAATCTTAACCTTAATGATTTCAAATCTAGGGTAATTTTATTGTATGGTGGGTAGTGGGGGGAGAAGGAGGTGGAGGATGGAGATTTACAAAACCTTAGAAATCAATACTTTTTGTTTTAGTAAAAAATTGAATGTTGCCAGTTAATTTTACAGGTCAATCTGTCTCTTAGGCAGCTTAGTGTTTCATTTATGTTATTTGTTAAATTTTGATATTATTTTTTGTGGGATATATTTCTGTAATAATTAATCTAATGTATTTTTATATTCTCATGATAATGTTTTAGTAAATATTGCGTTTTTTTATATGTATTGAATTCATTTTTGCACTTAATTTTTAATATGATTAATGCTACTTTCAAAAAATTGGTTCTTTTTTAATATATTGATTGACATATGTTCTTCGGGATTATCTAGTTATCTTGATATCAAAAAAGATGAACTAAATATATAAAGAAATTAACTGGAAGATGAACATTATAATATATATAACCTTGATATCTATCTGTTTGCATTAATTAATTGAACCATTCCAAACATCTTAGAAATAAAAAAATTTGCATACTAATAATTTGCTATAGAAGGGCCGAAAAAGCTGAAATTGTATGTGGCGGATTCCAAATTGTTGCTAGAATCAGGCAGTAATCGTTTAGAATAAATAATTCCTATTTTAAACACTAAACTGTTACATTTATATGAAACTTTAATTGGTTTTAATGCTTTTACACACATGTATGCTGTGTTACTCTTCTTTTATTTTTGTTTGCACCAAAATAGAAGAGATTAAATATTGTTAATTGAGAAGTTATTAATTAATCTTCAAAATAAATGTCAGCTCTAAGCACATTTTCAAATTATATCTCAAAATTTTGACATTTTTTTACACTATTTAATTTTCTCCTTTTGAAGTAGAATTTAAAAATACAGCATTAATATTTAAACATAATTTAAGATTTGGATAATTTTCCCTGTGGATAATTGTATAGACAGAAAAGGTTAATTTCACCGTGTGAAGAACCAATACACCAGCTAGTAGTAAAATAAATTAACCGTGGTTTGGATCCCACGTTAAACTCTAAGTCCTACATTTCACCTTACAATAACCCTACCATTACACATTAGCGTAAGTGCGTATAACCCAAATGGTCGGTAAGACGCGATGCTAATAACGAGTAAAATAAAATACAAATAAAGTACAATCAGTTTACTGTAGGTATATCCTGAAGTATAACCGGTGTGTACGCTCTCATGGATCCATAAGTATAAGTATATATGCAATGCTTTCACTTGATATGTTTTCTCATCTTGGGATTATCTTCGTAGCTCATTAAGTGGTTAAGGGGTTAAACTAGGAATATTATGTGTTATTAATGACTATAACCCTCAAATACGCTTACTATGATTTCCTTAGGCACGAAAATATATGTCAAGTCGAAACAATTTTTAAGGTTGGTATTTGAGTTAAGTAAAACAGTGGTCAAGCGATCGAAGGGGTCAGCCTAAAATATATATATATATATAT
>CABFOW010000001.1:461054-503061 GCA_902141385.1 Timema californicum | reverse complement strand
ATATATATATATATATATAAGTAAACTATTTTCACGCTTTTAACATTACTATTATTAGTGCATAGTTTAATATCTCCAGGTTTAAGGGTTTTGCAGCTACCTTCACCATAAGCAAGTCATCCTAATGAGTTAGACACAGAATATATAAGTAAAAAAAAGGTCCCGCCTGAGATGTACGTACATAATCAGTTATTCCTGAGTACTTATGAAATGGGTTGTTCACTTAAAACCAGTCATAACATACCAATATTCACTTCACAGCTGGCCTGTTTCTACAAATATTGACACATAAGAAAAGAATTTAAGCAAGAATGGAATTAATTTCTTATTTTACTTTCTCGCTATCTTACAGGTAAAGAAAGTATGGTGATAGCCAAAAAATTTGAATTCGAGATTTGGAGTAATCTCGATGTTTCATGACCCCCCGAATCCGAAAAAGTTGTTTTATAATTTGCATCTGTCTGTCTGTATTTCCAATTAGAGCCTAAACTATTTTTTCGATCAGTCTAAAACTTGGTATCTAGGTTTTCATAGGATTTCCTCAAGGGATTTTTGAAATTGGAAATATAACCCTAAAATTAATGGTCGTTTACTGAAGGTAAAAGAGAGAAAAAGTCGATTTTCTCAAAATCGGCTTTAACGATTTTGATTAAATCTCATTTCTAAACATTTATAAATAAAATAAACAAAATGGGTTTTCTCAATATTTCGGATAAATTAATTTAAGAGCTCCGGTCTGATGCGTAAACTAACTTTCTTTTAATCATATATACGGAACAATTTTATGTATGAAACTATTTATCATTGCAAATATGTAGATCTATATATAATATAAATATTTTATTTTAAACATATTTTTATAAAACCAATATTTTTCAAACTATACAAATATATATATATATATATATTTAATTTTTGAGCATTAAAGCTAAAGTAATTCGACCTTAAAAAAATCTAACCTGAAATGTTAATGGATGTAGACGTCTCACGAACCTCCGAACGCTAAAAAGTGGTATTTGCAATGCCGTTTGTCTATGTGTCTATTTAAACTTAAAATTAAGAGTAGTTTGATAAAAGGCGGAAAGAAAAAAAATCGATTTTCTAAAAATCGGCCCTAATGATTTTGATTAAAATTCGTATCTCGGCGTTGATTAAGACTATAAATAAACTGGCTATTTTAATTTTACTATGGCAATGAATTTTTAGGTACTTTACATAAGCCTAAATTTCCGTATCTCCGCAAATATTTGAGATACTAAATAGCTTACCATTGCAAAATTGTAGTACTATTAAAAATAAAGATAAATTTACATGAAATATATCTTTTATAAGACCAACAGTTTCTGAGATATTGGCAAATATATTAATACAATTTTGTGAGCTTTTGTTGTTGAGAGATACTACTTAGGTTTTAACGCAATAATTCTCAAATGCCATAGAGTTATTAAATATAAGTAAGACTCAATAGTCAATATTTACATATTTTTGGGTCAAATTTTTTAAATAAAGAATTTAATAGCAATGTGATGATATGAAGATGTGCAACAACTAATAAAATGTCGAAAATCTTAACTGGAAGTTGAAATTTTAATACGAAGTGTTGACCCTTGTGGACCCAATATTTATCGTTTTATCAGTCAAAACATACAAAAGAAGACAAGAGTTCTTTAAAAATAAAACTATAAAATTTAAAAGCGGGACTCAAATAATGTTTGATATAGATATAGTGCAATATATACTTGGGTTTGCTAGTATATATTACTTCGTTTCACATATATTACGAGTTTTGAGTAAATATCTCAAGTTTTAAACAATAGAGCGAAAAAGTCCGTGTTGATTTCCGTACCTTTTCTACTTTAAATGATAGTTCTGGCAGTAGATCATATAGTTGATGCGTTACGTTGGTTTATTTAGTTATTCCAATAAAAACCGTATCAATTTAAATATTGTTTATCGCAAAATATATTCTATTTCTTATATCAATATATGGCACTTGTGAATGATAGTTTGGGAATGACCGTCAAAAGAGTTATTAATCATCATGTTGATTAATCCTGTGCACTAATTATTTTTCTTACTATACACGGGCCTACATGATATATTCTTCTGTATTTAGTCTAAGAGATACTTAACGAACAAAAGTACTCAACCTTTGTCATGACTGAAAAGTGTTGAACGCCAAAAGGAGACCACTCACTCCATGGTTGTAAGCCTATTTAAAAACATTACAATCAGATGCTTTCAGATGATGAAAAATACTTGAAAACACTCCCACTGGTCACCTCAAATCATGGATGGACCCAATTATCGTTATCTATAGAGATTTCAATACTTCCCCCAGCCTTACCCCGTGTGGTCCCATGAGGGAAACCCATTTAAGATCAACAAACCTTAGTTGAAAGCTTTTATGGTTCTATTGTGCTTATTCCGACGAGTCTCAAATAATTAAAGGCTAGATGTTCCTGACAACATGGCTACGAGGTTTATTGCCTTTACTGAAAACCCATTACTGCTACATGATTCCTTAAGACATCTTAATTTTTTTATACAGATTAATAAACTTTGTGCACCCGCCTCGGTGGCGTAGTTGGCTAACGCGCTTGTCGTGTTGAGCTCGACTGCTGAGGACGGGGAGATTGAGGTTTGAATCTCGGTCGGGTGAACTGGGGGTTGTTTTTCCTAAATGGTTTTCCACCCTCCCTCCACGCAAATGCGGGTTCACTTCCTCTGATTAAAAACCTTTCCAATTCCTAATCTAATAGCATAATTAGTACTTAAAGCGTATAACCCGAACGGGTAGTAAGACGCGGTGCTAAATATTAAATATATTAATAAACTTTGTATACTTTTCCTTGTCTTAGCGTTAAGTCCTTAACAACCAGATATATTCTATTGTATTTATATTATTATTACCGCTTTTTTTTGGCATTTTTCTTTAAACTGCCCTTTGCTTTTATAAGTCATCCATTTTTCTGAATATGTATCTATGTAAATGTTAAATTAGTTCAAATAAAAATATTTGTTAAAGAAACATGGTTTGCCTACTAATTTGGATACGAAACAATAAAAATAAAACTTATTTTTTTGTATTTAAGATTGAAACGTATTCTGCAATTACATTTTGGAATTCAGTATTCATGGCGATAATATTAGCAACAAAATATTAGTTAATGAAAAATTGCATTACACGCCTATAGAGTAACCGTTGTTCATGTGGTTTAAGATATAATCTTTGAAAAACCGCCACATTTATAGGGATGTAAAAAAATATGTATGTCTTATGTCCGTCCTGAAAGTATAAGAAACACAGGAGTTAAAATCCTGTCTAAATCGGTTACGCAGTTTTCATGTTTTTCGTGAGCTATAAACACACAAACAAACCTCTTTTATTTAAGTAAGAGATGAGATATTTGATAAGTGAGCTTCCGTCTTTTCTGCTGTTATGTGCTTGGTAGATCTTCTTTTCAATCGTCACTTGTTGACATCACCATGGAAACCCTGATTTGTTTGGTTTCCATGGATTTGTAAACAAATATTGTTGTAAAGATTCGACACTTCACACAGCAGAATGTATGGAAATTCACTAAGAAAATTGAGGTTTCGTTGGTATCTACTTTATTTTCCCACATCATAAGCCTCTATACTTTAAAATGACAGTTAGTTGTTAAAATTAGTTAAATTGGTTTCTCTTCATCAAGATCGACGCTAGTCCTTAGGCGATAGACTTCAAAACTATCCAACCCCACGCCCACCCCCAGCCACCCATTTAGCACCTGAATGAACTCCGTTAATAAAAAAAACCACTACACCAATTGAGCTGAAATTGTGCATGGGCATAACTCATACGTTCAGTTAACACAATTCTAGGCTAAATAAAATTACTCAAAACATTTAACCTAGAACACCCACCTTTTAGTAGCCCCATAGGTCTATCCGGAACCATTTGGGTCAGGGAGTCGTCCTTTGGGTGTGTGAGCTCGCGGGCGCTAGAATGTGAGTACCCCTACCCTCACCCATCTCACCACACCCAGACGTATCATCAGAAACACTAGGGAGAGGGGGATCGCTTAATTTAACGAAATACTTTAAATATTTATTTACCCATAAAAATGTGTATCCATTTATAAATCAAGAAACTGATACATACTAGTTGCTGACAAACAACACTAGTATTACACTAGTGAATAAAGTCTTCTTTAAGTGAATCAAAGGGGAAATCTTAGTAATTTGTAACGATAAGAACTGCATAGACCTTTCAGACTCTATAATCAAGTGTGTCTTCCAGGAAATGGAACGCTATTGTGAGTGTTTTAACAGGTCACACAAACACACGCTTGTTTTTTTTTTGTTTCTCTCCAAGGGGTTAGGTCTGCATTAGTAAAAAAATACGATTTAATTGATAAGTGTATATCGATTAGGGAGGTTCGTCGAGTCTTCAGGATGTCTAAGCGAAAAATTAAAGTGTTTTCTTTAAGTGGTAAATTTAAAATTGTGAGTGCGCTCGAGCAATGATAAAAACGATCAGAAAAAAGGGAGTTTAGATACAGAAGAAACGCCCTTTCCAAATAATCAATAAGCTTTAAATGCGCTAGTGATGGTCCATAGGATGTTTGAATTTTCGACATATATTAATCAGTCAATTTTTTATAAGTATTATGTGATCTTGAAAATCTTGTTCAAAATACAAAAAAAAAAAAAATGACTGATTTCATTAAATAAGTGTAATATTGTTACATAATAAAAGGTTTTAGATAATTTATTATTTTTTTATTCTCCGTGCATTCCTCATCCTGTTTCCCGTGTATTATTATAACTCCATGAGAGAAGTAGGTGCTAGACCTGGATTAGTGAAAACCTCTAAGTGAGCGAAGCCACTCCTGAACCTCTATAAGTGAGAAACCGGCTAAGTGAGAAATCTATATAAGCGAGAAAAAATTCCCGGTCCCTCGAACTCTCGCTTATTCAGGTTCGACTGTATTGTAAAAGGACTAATTTAGATCACCACAATTAATTTCATTTATTATATCCTAAACAGTATATATGATTTGAATATAATAAAAAATTGTATACATATGTTATAATGCTCTTAAATATTGAATGTAATAAGAGTAAACTATTATATATATGTCAACACATGAACATTGTTCTAAATTTTAGTGTGTGTGTATGTATAATTTTCACTATAGTTAAATATACCTTATTGTTTATTTTATTGTATCTTTAATGATGAAACACTAACATATATATATATAACAATAACATCTATATTTTGTTGGGAATTCCATTGGAAGGACATTTTTAATTGAGTGATATTATGCTTATTAAAAATATCAAAATTTTTTTATTGTAAATAAATTTGTTATCCCTTATCACGCCTATTGCTCTACAGGATGTTACAATTTGTGTTTATTGGGTTATTGGTGTCTCTCTATTTGTACATACTATGTGTTATTTTTGCGCTACTTGAAGGATTGTGGTCATTCAATGATGATAGGGTGAGGTACGTTAGATACTAAGAGTTACTGTAAGCAAGGGGTATCGTAGTGGCCTCTAATTATGGCCAAGATAACGAGGATAAGAAACACAAAATATTTAATTTATTTCCTTTGAGTCTCTCAGGTGAAATTTTGGTTCAGTGGCAAACACGTATAAATATTTAGAGAATGCTTTTTTTTATCAATATATCAACCAGAAATATAAATAGAGCTATAAAAAAACCTAAGAAATGTAAAAGTTTCGACAAGTACAATCACAATATAACACCCCAAACAACACTAACTAAAAATTCGTTTTTCGTAGACCCTCTGTCAAAAAAATATAGCAGTACGCTTACTTTTATAAAAAATTAATCTGCAATGGACATTATGTTGCTGATACCAAATTTATGCAAAATATTTTACAAATCCAAAAGAAATGATATCAAAGATTATTCACGTGCATAAAGCTACATTTATTTCAAAGAAAAATTTGAAATTATCTCATCACAACACCAACAAAAAACTTATTAAGAACTATATATATATATATATGTATTAATTACAGCTCTGATTTATTTTAATCTTATACATGAAACACTTTACAAATAAAACTAATTTATAACAAGTTATCATAGCAAGTATAATATATTTTGTCATGGAAAAGAAAATACCTACAATATTTTTACATTTAATGTCAATACCACAAAACAAATCAATGTTGTTAGTAATTGGAAATTTGGGTACACAATACATTTTTAATACAATAAAATTATATATTAACTAAATTAAAAATATATTAAGGGAATAAATCAAAAGAGAATAAATATATGTAATCGTGCTTTCCTATCAGGAGACAAAAGTTACATATTTAACTAAAATCACAACCTAATAGGTTTTAAAATGTCAAAGTTTAGTAAAGAAATTGTGTTTTAAAATTGATATTTTATTTAATTGCCAGTTGTAAAAACGATCAATTCTTCATATATCCACATGTTTATATTAATATATATATATATATATATATTACAGTGGGAGACTCACCACGGCAGGGGGAGGGGGGGGGGATTTGGTACGATGGTACCGAGCCCAGGACTTCTAGGACTCCGAGCATAAGACACAGAATAATATATTTAAATAAAATTGTAGTCAATGAAATTTAAAAAAATCCGAGTGACAATAAATAAAATGCCTAGCCAAACAATGGAATAGTGCATGACCAGCCACCCATCTTTGGTATTTTCCGGTAGAGCCTACTGGCATTTGTCATAGTAATAAAATTGGTACGGTGCAGTACTGTTCTTCGTTTTGAAGTGTTTGGAAATTTCACTGAAATATTATTTTATTATTAAATTAAATCTGGCGCATGAAAAGAGTCTGGTGGAGCATCAAGTTTTACTTAAATGTGATAATTTTATCATGTACCGTACCTAACACTTCAGTGTTCAGTTACATATTAAACTGAGTAGACTGATTTTTAAAAGTGACCAAATATATTTTTTAAAAGGGCATACAAATCTAAGTAGATCAGTGGGGGAATAACTGGCAGGAGGGGTGCGCTTTCTCCCATAGGAATAAGTTTGTGTCCCCTTTATTTCTATTGGAACAAAAAGGCTCTCTCTCCAGAAATAAACTTACCCCAGTTTTTATTTATTTCACTCCCCTCTGATATTCTAGAATACCAAGCAGAAAAATGATCATGTAACAAATTCCAATAAGCTTCAGTAGGCGTTCAATTTTCAATAAATTGGCATGGCAAATATAGATGAGGTATTTAATTTTTTTTAATACAGGCACAGACCACTCCAAATAGCTTCTAGAGGCACCACTTTGAAGAAGATCAATGTGAGGACCAGTTCAAAAAGCTTCAAGAGATAAGCAATCATTAATATTTTTAGGGGAAGACAATTCAGAAAAACTTATGAGAGCATCTAGTTCGCCATAGTTTTCCAGGAGAATACTGATTTCGATAGCTTATTTAATATACACCACATTTTCCAAAATTATTAAGGCCCTATTAGCTCATGGGAACATTTAAGTTTCATAAAAACAAAAAAATGTTTAGAAGTACCACTCCATATACTTTCTAGAGAAATATAGTTTTCAAAAATTTTCCTGTGGTAAGCCGCTCAAAATATCTTTTAAAATTACAAAAGTTCCTAAAGGGTTATAGGGGGAAACCATTCCAAATAGCTTATTTTTATTTATAAAATATCATAAGGGGTCACTCCAAACAATTCTCAAATATATCACGTGGGATGGATCCCAAGGGGTGAAAACTCATCAAAAATTAGTTTTATTTGATAAGCTAATCTAGCCCTCTAGACTTATAAGGTTTTGCTGTCACTTAAGTGTAATATAAAAAAGAGAGAGAGAGAGAGAGACCCCCGCACTTTGCCGCTGGTACCAAGCCCACCCTGAAATCCTGGGGGGCCTGATTACAGAAACAAAGTTTAGTAAATATCAGAACTAAACTGAACTATGATTTGTTAATATTAATATTTTAAAAAGTGCTTTGGTGGCCAGATGGTCTTAGGCATCAAAATCTTTGTTTTAGACTAGACTACCCAAGATATGGAGATTGGGGTTTGAATCCCGTTTGGGTATACGGATAGGGCTTTTTCCAATAGAGTTTGCATCTCACCCTCCACGCAAATACATGCACACTGCCTCTAAATTCAACCTTAATCAGCCCTAACTAACTAATTATATATATATATATATAACAACAAGTAGTGAGTGATCTTCAATTGAGCCCCTGCAGAATGCATTAGGGAGTAAGGTTTTAAACATGGAAACTCACTGAAGGTACAGTAAATTAACGCTAAGAATATTTTATATACTCAAATCCCCAAGATTACTTAATTAAATGCTTGTTTTCATATCAATAATTAAATATAGATATATTTAAAAAAAAGTAATAGTGAGAGTTCGAATAGGGAAATTAGCAATTAATTGCACATCAATTTGTATTCCATCTTAATACTTGCAAACTCACATTTGGTGGCGTTAATCGATAAGTCTGAGTATGGTAAAATTCCACAAACAACATCGTCACCATCATCACCATCATCATCACTACCATCACTATAAACAACAAACTAGACTATATGAATTTGACATTTAGCCTGCGTGCCTATTAATATGGTTTAAAACTTCTATGATCAATTCATTTCAAAAACACATTGAAAATATACAAAAAATATATTTGAAAAGATTTTACTATTTGAGCATCCTTTTCATATTCTATAGGGTGGTTGCCTATCTTTGGCTTATAACGAAGGAAGAACCCCTTAAGATACGTTGAATGGCTATTGAGCTTATTGAAGGCAATGGCCCAAGTTGTTTTTAACAAGGAGCCACTTGGGATGGATAGGTGGATAGTAACAGGAAATAGAAGAGGGCAAATGTGATGGAGTATCCCCCAATTGGGTGACTTTGATACAAGTCAAACATAAATATTTTTAAATTCGTTGACATAACAGGAGAATGGTTACTTCCTTTTACGATGATTTTTTCTAACTAACATCACCATTGAAGTGTAAAAATGGAACGTGTTCCATTTTGAAATCTTTCTATCATCTTTTCTTAACTAAAGTTCTGAAAATCAAAGACCAAACCTAAACTTTACGGCTATTAAAAATTTAACCACTAAAATAAATATGAAACATAATTTAAAAAATTTGTTAAATACTTTATTGAAATGAACAGTAGTAAGAAATAGGATAATCTTTATATAATTATAAACAAAACTTTAAAATTCCAGTTACTAGTTAACGAACTTAAGCAGATCTGCTTTTAAACCAATTTATTACTCTGGTAATAACATGGGACACACTAGATATATACATTTTTAACATTTATTATTATTATTATTAGCACCGCGTCTTACTACCCGTTCGGGTTATACGCACTTACGCTAATGTGTAATGGTAGGGTGATTGTGAGATGAAATGGAGGGCCTACAGTTTAACGTGGAATCCGAACCACGGTGGAGGCCTGGCATTCCCCACATTCACATGTTGTGATTATTACATGTCTTGTCAGAGGTGAAGGAAGGGTTTGGTAATCAGATAAATCTTTGCCGGGACCGAGGATTGAACCCCGGCCGCTAGCACAGAAGTCTGACACCTTACCCCTAAACCGCCAGGTCACCTTCATTTTTAACAAAACAGTGATTGGCAAACTAATAAAATTATTTAAATATTATTGACTACACGTACACTGTTTATTATATTTTACATTTATATGTAAACAAATATTCTTTTTTATTTTGCAGTTTAATAGGATAGGTTTTGTGTCATATGCTGAGAGATTTTTTTTTTATAGTTTAACAAAAATTTCATGTGCAACAATAATTTCCTATACCATAGACATATTTCGGTTGAAGAAACCAGCTCTCCGTAGTATTGGTCAAGTTGTCTAAGCAATTTTATCTCATTACAGTCTGTCACAGTTTCTTTTATCAGGTCAGGATTCAAATCCTGACCGAATTCAATACAATGAATCATTAACTTTACCACAGTCGTTACTGTGTGTTATAATGTGCCTGGTGTCCCAGGATACACTTCTGAAATTGGCTACTTTATTATTGGCAAATTTTAATATGTGGGACTGAATGTTGGGTTTTCTGAAGATTAGGCTAATTTTAAACTCTTTGTTTATATGATTAGCGTATTATAAAAGTGGAATTAAACTACACCCAACACAAAAATCATTCTTTGTAGTTGGTTTTATAAACTCTTCTTTTCTTAACTCAGGCAAATATCGATGCAATTACATTTAGCATATTTTCTGATCCTAAAGACATATTTTTGATTTAGATTATAATCTGCTAATAGCCAAAACACAAGAACCGGTTGTAGCCCTACATATAAATATAACTATAACCCTGCAGAAATTAGCACCAATGAAATGTAAACAGTCAAAAACGTGAACTAACTACCTCTTGGAAAGGAACTACTAACTCTTTTGTTTGAAACGTACCTAAGAGGTCTGTCTACCAGGTTTGAGCTATTAGTGGTACGGTTCGGTTTTTATTTTAGTGCAGACTTACATGCTATTTGGTAATTTAATTTTTATCGTTATTATCGAACTTAAAATTTCAAAATAAATTATTATATTATGATTAATATAATAACGGATTGATGTATGAGATAATTGTCTAATAATATACAGTGCATACATTATCATAGATATAAAAGAGCGAAACCATCTGTTTTAACTGATTTGTGAAAACCATCCTCAATACGACATGTCTAAATCAAAACCCCAACCTACTAATCGTAGGTGATTTGAGTAGTTTATAATTAACGCAGCTTTATTAATTTAAAAGTGACCTGGTGGTCTAGGGGTAAAGTGTCTTACTTCTGTTCTGGGGGTCCAGGTTTCAATCCTCAGTCCAGGCACACATTTATCTGATTGCCAAACCCTTCCTTCACCCCTGACAAGACGTGTAATAATCATATCTTTTGAATGTTGGGAGTGCCCGGTCTCCACCGTGGTTCGGATTCCACGTTAAACGGTAGATCCTCCATTTAATTTCACAATCACCCTACCATTAAACAGTAGCGTAATTGCGTAAAGCCTGAACGGATGTTAAGATGTGGTGCTAATAATATAAATATAAATAAAAAATTAATAATATTAGTAATAATACGTTAATTATTTACGCAAACAGAACTTCAAATGTATTACTATAAAGTTTAATACTCTTTGTATAACATGATAAGTTTCTAATATAAATATTGTCGATCTGTGTTAAGCGGTTAAAATATGGATACTGCGCCCTCCGAAAGACCTATATTCCAATATAAGAGTGAAACTGCAAATAGATGTAAGGGCTATCCGAAATTTTAAAAATAACGAAGTAATAGGCCTCTGTTTAGTTTTCATGAATCTTTCAAATAAAAAAAAAGATAAAATTAAGTTATCAAACTTACAATAGATCTAGATCAAGTTTTCATAAAA
Organism: Timema californicum; assembly: GCA_902141385.1. Classification (NCBI taxonomy): domain Eukaryota; kingdom Metazoa; phylum Arthropoda; class Insecta; order Phasmatodea; family Timematidae; genus Timema; species Timema californicum. Next base: position 491,617 of record CABFOW010000001.1, on the reverse strand, counting down.
ATATTTACCGAATTATTAACAATGAGCATTTATTTAGATCATAAAAATCATAATACCCGGAAGATTTCAATAAATAAATACTGGATAGTAGATGAAAGATATTCGGTGGAAGTCTCTACATGTTCTATAGTCTCTTCGAGTATGTTTGACAGCTGCTTCTTCAATTCCTTCTAATCGCTTGCGAGGTATAGAAGAAAGAAAGGGCTGTCTTTCCTTGCACATGGTAAGGGATCGAGGAATCACTGAGGCGGCAAGCTTTCAAGCTGGGCGATCTACTTGATGTCTAGAGTATTAGCCGGCCGTCAAGAGAACAAGCATTTGTTGGCAGCCATGCTCAAAATAGAGACTCAAAGAATAAGCCAGCAGCTGGGGAAAAGTCTAGACAAATTTAAATATTAATTTCATATCTAGCCACACCTGTTTGAGGTTGTGAATGATTGGTATTCATCCTTTCCCTTAACTTGAACTGTATGTCAGAGGGGAGGGAAAGGGAAAATATCAACCTTAACTACCATCAGAAAAATATTTGCTAGAATTGGAATATACTATCGAACCTGGTGGAGAGATGTTGTCAAATATTTGTGTTTGACGAGCTGTATGTGCCTGAAGAATAGAAAACCTTAGTAAAAGGAGAGCATGACAATTTATACACAAATACCGTATGTGAATATTGACACAATGAGCAATCACTGATATTAATAAATCGAGTGAGAGACTATGTTGTAACTAAGTAAAGATGCGATGTTATTTGATCACTAAATTGTTTATCAGAAATATTATTAGAGGAACAGTCTTGAGGGTTAGCATGGAGGTTTTTTTTAGATAGAGAGAGGATGAGAACACCTCCGATGCATCTGACTGACATCCTATCCCATCTACATACCAGACACATTAATGCAATTAGTACAAACGTGTATAATCTGAACTGATGGGTATAAACGGTAATTATAAATATAACGCTATTGTTCAGTTATCTAAAAGAATCATAATATAAATTTTCATAACCATATATAATAAATCTATTTATTCACTGGAATTAAACAATATATCAACAAAGTTAACACCTTCAAATGCTAGAAAAGAATTAAACTTTGTAAAAAAAAAACTGCGTTCACGTAGAAACACGAACTCGTTCCCGTCCTTCCCCCACCACAAGCTAGCTCATATCACGTGCCATTTCATATACACGCACTTAGGGATGTGGTATCGAAATAAAAGTATCGATACTATACTCACCACAAGTATCGGAAGAAATATTTCGATACCGTACTAGTGTCAAAAGAAAATTATCGATAGTGGTTAGTATCAGTATCGACATTTTATTCTGTAAAACTGTTTTTTTTATCTGGTAATAGTAATTTAAACATTTGCATCGTAAATGTATTTTTATATTTATTTAAAAACTGGAAATTATAATGATTGAACTCTACCAAAGCTTATTTTGTTTAGTTCGTGATGACAGTGCTCATTGATAATGCAAGGGGAAGTAGACTGTTTACCACTCACCCCGTCGCTCAGTCAGGCATCAGGTTGTATTGATAAACAAAGATGAAATAACACCAATGAATTAAGAGCTAAAAGAGATTGAATGCTAGAGTTGAATTGTGCTTGAGATGAATAAAATGAGTGAGAATTGAGAAATAGTGTAATTGGTTCTTTCTCCACAATGCACTCTAGTAAACATTAAATCCCAGCATGAGTGAAAATAACAAAAAAGTTTGTTTCTTTTGATACTGATCTGATACCAGAGTGTGAGTACTGATATCAGTAAAAGTATCTAGTAAAAAGAAAATACTAACTTTGCAATATAAATATCGATATTAGTAAAGTTTCAATATCTTTTCACATTCGTACACGTATTACCAACCACAATGAATGCTAACTGCTTAGCACCCGGTCTTTTTGACATTACCTCACGTGCTGATAATATAATTTGATGGCATATAGCTTACTGTTATTCCCTGAAAAATAAGCTGTACAACAGGAGAAGACCCCTGCTTCAGTAGCCGCATGGTCTAAGACGTCACACTGGTGTTAAACCAGAATGCCGATGACAGGGCACTCGAAGAACGAATTCCACTCGTGTGTGCGTGGTTTTCGAAAATTGTTTTCCCAGCTCCCTCCACGCGAATAAGTGTACATTTCAATTCTTCTAAAATTCATTCATACTCATCCCTAGCTCACTAGAATAATTAGTACATATGCGTATAATCTTAACAAATAGTGAAATGTGGTTCAAAATAAAAAAAGATTAACTAAAGCCACCCGTGAACATTGGCAAAGTTTAATAAACTCAGACTCAGATTCAGACTCAGACTCAGACATACTTCTGCAATCATTATTTTTTGAAAGGTCGTAGAGTACTTCCAACAATGACCCTCCTAAATGGATATATTATTGCAACTTCAGCACGCCGACAATGTCCCTTCTACATGGAGGCACTATTGCAACGGCAGCTATCCAACAATGTCCCTTCTAAATGAAGGCAGTATTGCAACTGCAGCACGACAACAATGTCCTTTATACAATGAGGAATTATTGCAATAAAGACAAAAACAGTATTAATTTACTTTCAAAGATACAAAAAATAAAATAGATTTATACGCAAAACCATGATATAAATGAAAATTTTCAAAATTTAAGATTCAAATGCAAGAACACTAAAAGTGTATATCTTTTGTGTAGTCACTATTGCAACGAACATAACAAAAAAGTATAAATGTATTATCAAAGAAACAAAACTAAATAAACACAAATTACAGACTAAACTTTAAAATAACAGAAAAAATGACTACATTAAGATGAATGTGCAAAACGTTAGCAGTGAATATTGTATGCAAAGGCTTTGTTGCAATAAATAACAAAAGAAATAGTTCAATGTTATTATCAAAGAAACAAAATCAGTAAACCTAGTTAACACGCAGAGAAAAAAAACAAAATCAACCTTAGTTTTAAATGAGAATGCATGTACACTCAAAGTAGCTTTCTTACGCGATAGCATTGTTGCGATGAACAAAAAAAACTCCATATTTAGGGCCTACTATTAGAATTTAGTCACTACATTTCATTACAATTCGTTGTATTTTAACTATGAATGGTGCAATGTAATATATGCATTATATAGCTATGAGATATGCATGGATGTAAACAAAGCTTTATACATGTAAATCAAATATAAAATAAAATTTAAAATATTAATTAGGTGTATATTTTATTTGTGAAAGAAACACTATCTACCTTCCAATGGAAATTCATAAAGTTACTCAAAACATACTTTCAAATCACTCTTGTCAACAAGGAGTTTAATCATTGGTTTTGGTGACCTGGTGGTCTAGGTGTAAGGGGTCGGACTTCTGTGTTGGGGGTCCGGGGTTCAATCCTCGGTCTCGGCACAGATTTATCTGATTAACAAACCCTTCCTTCACCTCTGACAAGACATCTTGTGAATGTGGGGAATGCCAGGTCTCCACAGTGGTTCAGATTCCACTTTAAACTGTAGGTCCTCCATTACACATGAGCGTAAGTGCGTACAACACGAACGGGTAGTAAGACGCGGTGCTAATAATATTAATATTAATAATAATAATTGGTTTATTGATATTTCTAAACTTCTCTTTAACAAGGACACTTAATATAGAATGTACGTCACTAAAATATTTTTGAGCCGTGTTTTACTACCCGTTAGGGTTATACGTTTATCTAATAGCTACGCTAATCGTTTTAGGGACTAGGAAGGTTATATTTAGAGTAGTTGTACCCTCATTTAAGTGGGCGTGCAGCGTGGAAAACCATTTTGGAAAAACGCCCGTGATACACCTTACCGAGATTAGAACCTTGAACTCTCTGTCATAGGCAGTCTAGTCTAATTTGAGAGTAGCAGCTTAGACCATGCGGCCATTGAAGTGGGTCTATAAGAGTTTATATGTTTAAATTGTTACAAATATAAGACACAAATGCATCCACACTATCATTATTTGTTGCCGCCTACGCTTGGCTCTCTAGTGAGATAGCGTGATGGTGTTTATACTATATCTTACGCTGTATTATTAACATAAGAAGTATAACAGAAGAGGTCCCATCTCAATCCAAGAAGTGTTTTTGAATTTAGAGAAACAAATTGACAAATCTAACGTACATAGAGATTTAGAAATTTATGAATATTTTATAGATTGTATTTAGTCCGATAATTTATATTTCTAACTATCTGTAATCCAAATTAAAAATAAAAAGTCCAGAAACAACATAAATCCCATTTTATTTGCAACCAAATTATCAATGTAAAATGGTAATCCTACCCATATTTGAGATCACTTTTTCCACTGTTGCTATGCTCACAATGAACAAGATTTGACTGAACATTAGAGTTTGTAACAAACCTCCAACTAATTGTGGCCTAACAGTACTATTAAAGTCATGGATAACACTCGAGACCAAAAACCACGACTAAGAAGATAAGTTTAAAAAAAAAGGCTCTTATCCTATTTCGGCATCGCCTCTATCAAACGAAAGCAACGAAGATGACTGAAATACCACCCAAAGATTGCGGAACCAGCCATCCAAGGCATGTATGTAGAAAATGACTTCTTTTGATAAGTTTAATCGAGTAGGAGAGCTTGTTTCAATTAGATAAATATTATCATCACAGAGTTTAGTTAAATTTAGTTATATAAAATGCATATGTGGTTTTAACCTTTGGAAAGTATGTAAAAAAAATTTTTAAAGGTCTATATAACAGTCACAAATCTAAATATTTATTTCAGCACGTCTTGTTGCTTATTTTATATATTAGAATATAGCTACAAAGCGTTGTAGAAGTAATGGAAATAGTATTTAAAGAAGACGTACCCACATTTGCATGGAGATATAGCTCTAAAACATTCATGAAAAAATACCCTCAATGCACTCGGCTGGGATTAAAGTCCCAATACATCCGACACCAATAAACCAGATTTGATGAGCTCAACATTTAATCCATTCTCTCATAAATAAGGGAAGCCCCATTTATTTAATAAGGGTAAGGAGATAGTGAACGTTATAAAAGGTCAGAGGTCATTTTTTTTCAGTTTCCATAGCAGACTTTTTTTTTATTTGCCAAAATAAATAAAGGGCCAGTTTCATAGTCAAATTTAGTACGCCTCAAGTGCGACGCTACACTAAGTTCATGACGACACCTACCTAAACTCGAATGGAATGGGCCGGTCTCGCATAGGAAACTGGCCCATTCCATTCTGGTTTAGGTAGGTGTCGTCATGTACTTAGTGTAACGCCGCACTTGAGGCGTACTAAATTTGACTATGAAACTGGCCCAAAGTATTGCTTCAATACCAACAGAAAATTTCAGTTTTCTCAAATGGTGATTAAAATAGTTTTTGATATCTTTCATGATAATAGCGGCCCTAGATGACAAACTTTTCGAATAAAGAGAAAAAATTGTCGCTATATTTTAGGAGAAATTTGACAGCTATTCAACATTTGTAGAGGTCACGATGTGATGAAAATTAAACTATATGTTTAAACTGGAGTAATATTTGGAACCTTTTGATTTTAAAAATATTTTGCTATAAAACTGCACACACACTGACCTTTTTTCTAGTCTCATACATCTCTAATTTAAAATTGGATTCTTCGTGCAAAATAAATTTTACCCAGAATGTAATTAATCGGGGCAAACAGCACTACAAGTGGTCTCATATAATTGATGGTATGTAGTATTTTAAAAATCATCCTACCCAACATATATATATATATATATGTTAATTAGATTGGGTGGCTCATTGAGAGAAATGTAACTGTTGATAAAAGATTCAAATTGAATTCTCTAAAGCCATGTTTGGCAGATATATTGTAAACATTAGTGGTGTAGCTTTCATTTTGTAGAAACCGAGTTTAATGATAGTTAAGTTCACCTAAATTATTACATATTGTACTATCTCTAGCTGATTGCCTGGTAACATTATGTTTATTACTGATTTTTATCCACACGACATGTCGGATTCATGACGAAACACTAAACAATACATATTTATCAGCTCCTCTCCTTCCATTTTAGAACTTAGATATAAACAAAATAAATGACTAATTACACACTTGCATTATGTGGAAGGCAAGAAACTGTACGTATAGCTAAAACCAATAAATCTGTATTTAATCTATCCTTACTATATTTCTTCACACTTACCTATCCTTGCAAAATCCCTTCGTTTTAACAATATCCATACATCGAGTCATACATTAACTTCAGAACTCTCATTGTTTCTTTATTTCACACATTTGTCTACACAATTTAACCACGTCTTACTCATACATGGCCTAAACCACCCTTTTGTTCCACACACTCAACCATTATAAAGTTTCTACATCAGTCGATCCATACTCATTCTCTCAACATGCCTAAGAAAAAGTAAGAAGTTTCTTTCACATTGACATATATGATTCAATTTCAAACCACACAACTTTAGCAAACATTCATTACAAACAATAGCCAAACGAGTCTATTCATATACATATATAAGATATCTTATACTGACTACGTTCACCTTACTCTTTTGTTTCTCCTGACAAACCCACGCTTCACACCCATATTACAATTTTGGCACCAACCCATCTTTATAAAATCTTCGCTTCTCTCGGTAGTACATCTTCATTTTAATAGTTCATTGATACAACCAATTACACACTGAGATATCTTTAACCGTATGTCGTTTTTACCATCTAACCTCCCATTTTTACAAAAGATCCTACCCAGATACACAAATTCATTCACTTTCACTAGCAGTTTTTCATTGATACCTAGCTGAAAATAATTTACAGATCCATCTTCATCAAAAACTATCAGCTAAGTTTTAGATAAATATATACGAATATAAATTTTGTCTGGTGCCACATTCAAATGATTTAATGCATTCTGCAATTCACGGTCATATTCCACGTTAATACGGCATCATCTGCATAAAGCACCATTCTCACATTCACATTATCCAGTTACACAACAACAGTGTCCTCACAAGCATCCCTTATTCACTTATACATAGTTACATTAAACAACTACGGAGAAATAACACAACCTTGTCTGACACCCTATTCATTGTCAAACCATTTGCTCAAATAGATTATATACCTAAGCTAATATATTTACTTACTATAGTTATTACCATATCCAAATATAATATTATTTAAATTTAAACATTACACCTGGACACGGAAATTTAATCCGGTACTTTTGTATTGGTACGCCAATATTCTAACCACTGAGCTATCCAGGAATCGTCCTGTGCCCAGGGTTATTCTTCACTCATATTTTAAGGCAAACTCTGTGATTTTTACATATTTTGAATCTTCTTTATGCCTTAGTATTTTGATTTAGTGTATTATTTTATGTTCATTGTAAATGTAACCATGCTCTCCCTAATCAATGGCCTGTTGTTCTTGATAGAGCTATAGTACCGATTTTAATTATGCTGTTAGGGTATGAATATTGAAGGTATAATCGAGCTAAAATGAAAGCAAATTCATGCATTATTATTATTAGCACCGCGTCTTACTATCCGTTCGGGTTATACGCACTTACGCTAATGTGTAATGGTAGGGTGATTGTGAGATGAAATGGAGGACCTAAAGTTTAACGTGGATTCCGAACCACGGTGGCGGCCTGGCATCATATTCATGTATCTTGAGGGATAAATAATAAAAATAGAAAGTACTACTTAATTAATGGAGAGTTCACTGCTGCAATTACAAAAGAACACCACCTATTTCTATCTTGAAATAGTTCTATCCAGTCCGCCTCACTACACCGTATCTTTTGCAGATGCATTCTAGTGCTTTCCTCCCATGCGTTTCTTGGTTCTCTCAATGATCTCTTTCCATTAGATTCACTAGTCAATACCCTGAAAGTGGTTATAGATTCTTCCATTCACGCTGCATGTCCTTTCCACCGTAATCAGAGAGATTTGATCATCCTAACAATGTATTGTGAAGAGTAAAGAGTATGTAACTCATCATTGCGTAACCTCATCCACTCACCAGTATTTTCAGCCCTTTTTAGATCAAATATCTTTCCAAGCTCCTTGTTTTCGAACACCGTAAATTTATTTTCATTATGTACTAAATAAGAGACCATGTTTTAAAAACATAGAGAACTAACGATAGATTATTTTTAGTTTAATATTTTTTTGTGAACAAGTGAGAGGTTAACAATTTATATACCAATTTATAGTATGCATTAGCTAAATTATAACCAAAACGGGTAGTAAGTCATGGTATTATAAAATATAGTAAAATTCACTACCCGGATGTATTGATTTCCTAATTTCCAATATAATATCTTCATTACTAGTTAAAATTGATCCTAAATACTTAAACTTATTATCCATATCAAGTGATATTTTATCAGTAATATCTAAGTTATCGTCATGTATCTGTGCTCAATGTGTGATAATAAATTGATTGTATAACTATAAATTTATAAAAAGCTATTATACAACCAGCTCGGATTCTTACCCAGACCTCCATGTTACCATCAACTAAGTATATATGGGCCAGACATTTTATCCAAATACCACATATTGGACTAAATCAACTTTCAAAACTTATTTCACTTCAAACATTATTCGACTACCCATTCATTTATAGCTATCAAAGTTTTAAAATATTCTATAAAATGGATAATTTCATTAAAGCTAGGAAAGATTAATAAATATATATGCTGTAGTTTGGTATTAAAATTTTCTTAGAATCCTCTTTTCCTGGCCATTCGATGAAAGTATTTTCCATATTGGTCGTGAGTGAGGGGAGTAGTAGTAGAAAATGATTGGGCACAACGCGGCCAAGCAGAGCAGATGGACTCGTGTCTGCTCCCGGAGGCAAACCATTTCCTGGAGCAAATGGAGCAAAAACGTTCTTCATTCAATTGGCAATAAAATTTGATAGTTCGGGGAAATATCGTCCAATTTTCCTTCTGTTTCCCTTTATTTCTTCTTCATTTTCTACGATTTCTCGAAATTTGCCTTTCACACTCTTGGTTTTAGTGTGGTACTCCCATGTGGTTTGGAAGACTACGGATAACCGTAACGATCGTCTATTTTCTGGAAGTTAATAGTAATTTTGAATGAAACATTGTTCTACCCATGCATTCAATTTTGTGAGCTCATTTATGTTTAGTTACACATTAATTAAATCTAACTTTAAAATGTAGAATACAACAATTATGTTTAAAAAATTATATTTCCATTTCTGTGAAGAAATAATGTATCTGTTTAGTATTTTACACAATTTAACCCATTTATTTAAAATTGGATTAAAACATTGATAAATAAGCGTAAAAAATTATTATTTAAAAAAATAATATGTATAAAATATATTACGATTATGAGGGGACCTAGTGGTCTAGGTGTAAGGTATCAGACTTCTGTAACAGTGGTCAAGAGTTTAAATACTGGTGATTACCCAACCCTCCCATCAATTCTGGCAAAGTGTTTGCTTTCAAAACTTTGTGAATGTGTGGAATGCCAAACCCCAACCGTGGATTGGAGCCTACATTAAAATGTAGGTCTCCTTTGCTTTCCACAATCTTCAGTATAACCTATCCTCCTATCATCTCGGGAATTTTTTTTAATATTTTCATTTTTTCAACTTTCTTATACATTTGTCCTAAAATCTTATTCTACTATAAATCATGACTTTTTATGCTCACTTCATTTTTCATTTCTATATAGTTAAAAGGACAGGTAGTCTTAGTAGTAGTTATATGTTTTAACTCCAGGAATTTTAGATTAACCATCCGGGATAATGGAGTTTTCCTTAATGGTGTCCCCACCTCAGAAATGAATTCTTTCATACGCCAGGAGAGAAGAGGTAAAATAAGGTCAAATGTACAAAATCTATAACATTAGTTCCACCCCATAATAATATTACACATCGCCATCCTTGGCCTTAAATTCACTAATGCCAGGTATTAATTCAGACTCGCTTTTTATTTCAAGGTCATACATATCTGTATCTATAATCCTGTCAAGTCTTGTTTAAAATCAAAAACTCTTCCTAATCTTGTCAGACACTAAGCGAAATTGTACTATCCAAATCGGACGTTATAAATCTTCCTACTCAGGTTGGCTTTGAAGGCCGTCCTCCAATCCTCGGTGATGTCGTTACAAACATTAGTTAGCTTTGATGAGGAAAATTTTAACTCTAAGTATATTTATGTTGAATGATATGGCAGCCAACTTGCTTGAGTCCAACCCCTTAATAATAAATCAATTATTTTTAAGGATATACTGTTTAATAATAAACGCTTTGAGAAAATAACTATGTATAAAGGATATAGCTTCTCATCCTTATGAGTACTGTCCAAACATGCGTAGCTTTTAGAAAGAATGTACTAAGCTCAATTATATTCGGCTTACACAGTTTAAATAAAATACAAATTTGTACAAGATTAAAAGAATAAACTCAAAAACTATGCGATGAGTCGAACACAATTCATTTGAACTAAGATTGGTCTCATTTACGTCTTAAGATATATTCTAAAATTTAAACGTCTGAACGTATTATTTTTAGATGCTGAGCGTAAAATACCCCAAAGGATAAGTCATAACTTCATATTTTCAAGCAGAAATGTTTTCGGATTTGTCTCTAAACCCTTATATATGTTGAATAGTACCACCCACCAGGTTATAGTATACCCTTTTACCAGAACATCCATATGTTTGTTGATGCGAACAAAATCACCGACTTTAATCTTGGTCAGAGCAAGGTAAACTATTTCGGGATTTTAGTAAACATTATATAGAAGACTGTCAACCTTCACATAGATAGCTATAATATTTATAGTTGATTGTAATTATGATTATAATTTTTAAGTAGAAATTCAATACATAGATATGATCCTTTAGCTTAAAATCTTGTCCAAATCATGTTCATCAGTGTTCAATTGAATCGCTGTAGAATAATGTTGAATATCCTTCCGTTTGTTTAGAGCTTTGAATTCAACATTATAAATATCTGTACCATTATCCGTTTTAAGATATTAGGGCGTTGAGAATGAATTTGCCGTCACCAGACGTATAACACTTAACACAGCTGTGGTAACGTTCTTTCCAGTCCTAGCCTTGGCAGGTACAGCCCAGGCTCCTTTAGAATAAACGTATATTACAGTAAGAATATACTTATATCATTTGTCCGATAAAGAGTAGGGAATAATCTTAACTAGATAAAGTTGTAGCAGTTCGTTAAGCCCTAGTACACTAACATGTCCTTTCGTATAACATCGCTATGAAGTTCACATGCAATCTTCTTCTTAGAAGACTTGTTTATGTGAATAATTTGTAAATGATTAATACCTTATATAATTATGCTAGCCCCCGAAGGCATAAAAAGCTAGTTTTTCTAGGGGGGTCCACTATAAAAAGCAACTATACCTTTTGCCTATGGAGTATTAAAACAAATTTCAAGGGGGAGTCTGAAGCCCCCCACCTCAACACTTGTTATTTATCATATAAGACACTGAATATATAGGTCTATACAATTTTAACGAAAAACGGTAAAGTCATTCTCGAACTATTTTTCATACGAACTTACTCTAAATCAATTTTTCACTCTAAAACAATTCTACAGTGCTATTCATCATGTAAAACACTCCTATCATACACATTTTAAATAAAATAGTTAAGCAATTTTAGATAGATATTTAATTTTCAAAAAGAAATTGTTAGTAACTACTCTTAAACGAACTTTCTTCCAAAAAATAGGTGTATATTATTATTTTTCACGTCAAATACACCCCAAATATATATTTCTAACAAAATTGTTAGAATACATCTGGTTTATTGTCCTGAGGCACAGTCCCATTTTTGATGTTTGACAATAATTAGAATTTAGTGTTTTTAATTCAAGTTATTGTCAAACATCAAGAAAACTGTTAAAGCCATATTAGAAAAAAACAAATATTAAAATAAGATAATCAACAATCAACCCTTATGTAAAGGGCTAGAATTAAAATTTAAAAAAAACGGCTAATGGTAAATATCTAATGCCTAAATTCCAAGTCTTTAAAAAAATGTATCAAGCCATTTCGATTGTAGCATCTGGTACAAACAGACACCGAGGGACAGACATATTGTCCGGATATACTTCATTTGGTTTGGAGGCTCATCAAATGTCAATATTAACTTTAATATTGAGGTCAAAAATTTTCACAAATACATTATTTTATCTTTAATGAGAAAGTTAAAATAGATATTTTCAAAAATAATAAAGCGTTTTTTAGACAAATATTATAATAATATTGGCTTAAAACGTTCACATAGGCGAATATAATATTGTTACTATTAATAGCAATGACATAATTACTACCCTCACCAGGGAGCACATGGTCAAGATCATTAAGTCTGATTAGACAGTGACGGGGACGTCGGAGTCTGAATATCAGCCGAATGTAATGGTAGTAATTTTCACAAAATGGTTTCCTACTCTTTCCCCACGCATATATTGGTATAGAACTTCTATATCCTACTTCTATCATTCTTACAATAATAGATTAATTAGTAGGCCTCATAACGTAATGGGTCGTTAAAAGTGGTAAATAAAAATATAAAAAACATCTCAAATCGTTTAGTGTCTTGAAGATAATAGTTTCTGCTGGTGGTTATTTTACCAACCAGTTGTCAAGCGTATATCTACTTTTTTATAAGGTTTGACTTATTCTTATATAATTAATATTAATATAATTATAGCAATAGGCCACTACTGTTTTACCACCAATTCTCCTGACTCATCCTTACACAACCTCGTAATAATTAGCAAAGTTGTTTAAATTTTGTGAATGATTTCATATTGTTGTAGATATAGAATTATATTTTTCGTAAGTATTAACATAATGGGTAAGGTAAGGGCAGTAGATATACCTATATAATCTACAAATTTCATATCTTACAGTTTTTCTTTTTGAGCTGCTCTTACCTCTTGTTAATTCCTCTAGTAAGATTTTACAGGTGATATCAAAAATATTAATATTTTTTTCTGGGACTCCACTTACTCTGGCATTCCAAGAAACTTATTCTGTTTACCAATACCATATTGAATGTAGGTAATTAAAGGCATTTGAAATTTTGACAGAGCTATTTTTATTATCAGAATCCTTAAAAGAGGCATCTTGAAATTTAAGATTAAAAGAGTAACTAGTATTTGGTTGAGGACTTATACAATTAAAACTCTAGTAAAAGTAAGAAACACTTGAATTAAGATTTTATATGCTAATTTTGAACCCCCTTTAAGGCGGTCTAACAAATCCCAGAGGGGTTCTATCCCATTTTAGGGGGATCTGGATCACATGGATCCACACCTCTCTACGCCCTTGCCAGCCTTCTGTAATTCTTCAATGACCGAAATAATCACGTTCCCATGGGATGAAAGAACAGCCTGTGATGATGCATGTAGCAGTCGTAATCAATCAACCAATTTGTTTGGGTAGTCTCAGTAGGCATCCATTGACTCTTCTTTCTCACTCAACCCTGAACGTGCCTTCCACTTCAAGATAATTTTCCTCTCTAAACAAAAGCTTAATGATGCCTAGACGTTTATGTCTAAAACAAGACTTTAAATGTGTGTAAGGTATATTCTTACACCAATGTGTAATATTATTTAGGACTTGTAAATTTAAATTGTAAAACCTTCACTTTTCATTTAGCTCTGATATAGGTGGTCAACTTATTAAAGGTGTGTCCAATAATAAATAATTATAATATGTGGGACGTCGGCTAAACTGTATTACCATACTCAGCATACAGTCGGTAGATACAGAGTAATCTCCCAGGATCTCTGGATGTCCTAGAGGACTCAAAGCACTGAAATATGAATCTAGGACACAAGGGATACACACAACTGGTAGCTATGGTTTCTTGAATAAGATGGCTATGCCAAGTATGACTGTTGAGGTATGTGTGTATTTTTTAAAGTAGCGTTTTACCGAAAAGTGCTTACAAATCAGGAAATACAGTGTACAGCAAAGAAAAATTACCCTCTTACAAATAAATAAATGTCTTCAATTAATTATATGGTATAACTGATGGTAATATATAGGTTGCCACCCAAACCCTATTTGGGACAAACTACTGTAGATCGGACTAGGGTGAATTGATACATCCTAAGAGTTTCAAGATGTACTAGTTTAGCCTAGTCTAAATTATTTAATCCTTAAATGTTGGGCTAGCTCATAAAATAAATTAGTGTAGTCTACAATTTTATTAACCCTAACCAGGTTTAGGTTAGGTTAGGATAGGGTAGCTGACAACATTTGCGTGTGAGCTGTGAATTATGAAACCTCTCCAAGGTCGATTCATCTTATGGGTTAAGCAGAATGAAAATTATTACTGCTTAAAAATATCAGGCTATATCGGTTTATCCTTAAATTGGCAGGATGTAACATCCGAACTAGTTTGTCCTAGAGTCGGGTTTTTACTGTAACATATACAACTATAATTAAAACTAAACAATTTATTCTTATGTATATTTTCCGAAAGGTTATTTAAATAATTTTAAAATAAAAAATCAAAATAATATGTAGACATTCATCAAAAACTAGAAATATTTTCAATAAATAAATACTCAAAATTAACCAAACTGATCCAAGACCACCTTAAATATGTCAAAGCCGCAGTTTCATTCACATTTTCATTTCTATTTGCATTGTCGGATCACTACGTATCGAATCGTCTATATCGATATCGCATAAAGCTTCCCGAAATCACGTTTGTACCGGATCATTGAAAATATTCAGGTTTATATTATTATCAAACGATCAAATACCAAACATATATAGGATGAGTATTATATAAAAATATACGAGAAGAATTAAATAAAACCCTATTATAAGATTAAAAATAATAATAAAAATATCCATGAATCTGGCAAGTCCGTATCAGTGATATCTCTGGTGTCTAGTAGAACTTCAGAATGATGGTGGTCCTCCACAAGTAGTTCTTGCAGTTTATCCTAGACGGATAAACAGAAATTAAGGTAAGTAAACACTTACCATTAAATTCAGATATTTTTTATATTTTTGTAAGAGATGAGGTGATGATATATGTTCAGGTATGTTTTTCTTCTTCCCGTATTTCTAAATTATGTAAAGTGCCGGCCGTTATTATTCTTGGTTGTTCGTCTATGATTGATTGAATTTATTGTGGACCAGGATGGGATAACTCGTATCTGCAACTATTGTATAGGTGACTAAATATGTGTATTATAATACTTTCCAATGTAAGAAACCCATTTATGGTTTATAACTTTATTTTTAAGATAAATATATATTTATAGAAATCTTCAATTAATATTGGGATATAAGCCAATCACTGATGTTTGTTACAGTATATGTGTGTAATATGAAGGCTACTTTATGAAGAGTAATTCCAACTGTCCTTGAGTGTAAGAACAAGTTGATATTATTCAGAAGCACTGTCCCATCCCTTTCATCAAAATATTATGAGTATATACCTACATGCCTATGCGACCGTTTTAACGCATAATAAAAGGTCTGAATGAACAGTTTTGTCTTGTGTTAATACTCGATAATACTTATTCTTATACTTTTGAACCGGTTTTGGTTCAGATATTACGTCAAGAATCTTCACTAACTTATTTATCGGTTCCGTAATAGGTTTAAAGAATTCATGGGCGAAAGAATCAGACTTACGATGAACATCATATAATTTTTTATACTTTCGTTTAGTAATCTTTCTCGCCTTGAGGTATTCAACAACATTCGTTGCCATGGTACAGACTACTTATGCTTCATAATGGATAAGATATAATATTTTATATTCAAACATACATAATACATATCTCTATATGTATCTTTAGAGGTACGGTTGATATTCTCTCCATCATAGAAGATATCACATCACGTTTTGATGCCTCAAAAGAAGGAGCTCTGACAGGACTAAAATTCAATAAAGAAATCAATTCTCTACCAGCAATAACGTCCACGTAGGGGATAGATGATGATGTCAGTTCTTACATATTGAGCAAGAAAAATCCCTTACCATCGTAATATCGATCGTTGACGATTACTTATATAAAAAAAGTATGTGTGAATATCATGCTGTTGAGCAACAGTCTTTTTAAACTTCTTCAGCTTGGTCATTAAAGAGTCCGGTAATGCTAGACCTTCTTTAGGACGATGACCTACAATAAGTACTTATTCAACTCATAAAATGGTATGTACTAATCAAATAAGATAAATATATCGAACCAACCCATGAACCGACAATAATTAAGATAATTAACTAGGTTCCACACCAGAAATGCCTGTTTGTTCCTTAAACATAACAAACACATCCTCTTAATCATTTGAAAGGCCATCTCTGTTTTCACTTTTTCATCACATATATAAAATGAAGTTTGTATAGTTCATCGTGAAAAGAATGATGAGGTTTTCACTATCCCTCAACATCTATTTATTTATTTAATAGTAAGTTAGACATAGATAGAAACTGTCTAAACCCATATAACGACCAATACTGAAATAGGTTTAATGTTACATTGCTTATCACATGCAGCATAGTCTAAAATTAAAATCTAATCAGTAGTAGTAGAAAATTAACCTATTACATCTACGCGTAAATTACATGAGATAACTGTTTGTACATGGGCTGGTAAAATGATTTGGAGTGAAGTCAAACTTTCTTAAACCTTAATACATTAGGTTTTTTAATCAAAATTTTAGAAAATTTAAGGATCTAATATGATAACACGGATCGTATCTGCTAGCAACGTACTATGTTTCTAAGGGGGATCTCCTCCCAACAAATGATAATAATTGTCGGCCATCAGTAAAGAATATCTCTGTAGTATTTTCAAATGGTAACTAATTCTAATATATATTAAGATTGGCTATTTAAACTCGTTAATTATGTTTCATGAAGCGACGAAGTAAAAACTGTAGTAGGTTATTGAATATGCTTATAAACAAGTTACCTTTCGAAGTTTGTATATAAGGATATCAGATTGTGGACTAGGTACCAAGCTAGAAACACGTTTTAAACGTGGTATAACAGCTGTTAACGCTTTTTATCAAGCCTAAAAGGAGCATTACATCATATATTCATAATTCAGAAAATTGAACAATAACACCTAGACATGGACTTCGAGCCCGGGACCTTTAGCTTAGTACGTCAGGTGTCATTTTTCAATTTGCAGAATATGATATCTAGATGGAGAATTCCTCACTAAAAAGCATAAACAATAGCTTCGGATCTTTGATTATCACATATTCACAAGTTTAATATATTGCTGGGAAATACACCTTATCTATAACTTATAAAAAAAGCCTGGAAAAGAGTCGTCACGTCATATTAAAAGTTGGGTGTTAAAGCTCCTGATTGGGTTATGACTAACGCGAGGAAATTTAAAGTGAGTATGGGGATTGGTTTGATGAAAGGGAGAAATAAGCAAAGAAAGTTTATGTACGAAGATCCATTCGTCATCATACGAAGAAAAAGATAGGGAGTAATATTACCTATACTTCCTCTAATAACTTCCTTTGTACATCTCTAAATTATGCTGTTTGAATTGTTAAAGCTGTCAATAGTGCGAAGGCCAAAAATATGTACTTGATTGAGGCCGAAATACTTAATCGTACGCACGAGGTGATTGCTAAATATTAAGTAATGTATCTTAATCCATACTCAGAAAATTGATAGAAGCGCTACACATACGGCCCCTGACTGAAACAAACCTACTAAGGTACGTTAACTCATTAAAGATTCTCCACTTAAGAAGTGTTTTCGCTAGATATGTTTTACCTACAACCCCTTCATGTGAGAAAAAGTGTTCAAACATCAATCTTGACAGGGACAACAGTAAAGGTAAGCGTTGGGTGGCGAATAAAAAACAAGAAGGTATGACAAAATACTTAGGTATTTTTGCTGATTTAAGACCTACTCTTAAACTCATACAAAATCTTGGAGGAGTACTATTTATTTATAATCATTTATGAGACCAAGAGTATGGTACTGTATTTTACTGTCATCTATATCTAGAATGACTAAACATATATGTATATTCAAGCGATAAAAAATGAGTAAACATGTCTGTGAAGCTAACGTTGACAGGTAAGAGTTCAAATATGAAGGTGAAATACTTCCATGATATCATATTGGGATTATTGAACTGTGGAAAATAATTCTATATCAAACATTGATAAACCTAATTGGAAATTATGTTGGTGAGGGGGAGAATGTACCATCCCTCCAGACACATAGGAGCTGGAAACACTAGAGAGGTATCACCGAAAATTAATGGTTCCAGATGTAAGAATTTAGATCATTTGAGACCCAAAGAGTCATATCACCTGTTCAATATAAATCGACCCCACCCAAACTATCACTTCAGCCTTTTTGTTTGGTTTTGATGCAATAGCTCTTCTTGGTAAAAAGACACACGTCTCAAGAAATACAATTAAAATTCTACATATTTTAGCTACCCATATAGAATGCAGACCTGTTCGTGGTTCAATAGTGAATTGAGTCACACTTTACATGTATTCATCATGACTGACCCTACAAGCTATGATAGAGTGGAAGGAACAAATAATATAACTTACCTACTCGTCATGAAACAAGTAGTAAAGACTCTCTATTTACGACTAGTACACAAATGTGAATATATCAACAACTTAAAAAGTTGAGCCTTTTATCAAAATATCGTTAGCATTGCTGACCAGAAATAAAGAAGAGTTGCCGGATATGATGGACCTGCTGGTGGAGATAGGTAGAAGATATGGTATGGAGATCCAAATTGAAAAGTCAAAAGTAATGGAGATTTCAAAAAAATAATGAAAACACACTGAAATCAAACTTGAATACCAGGAGTTGGAAAACATATAGAAGTTTAAGAACCTGGGAAGTTTACTGACAAGAGATGGCCTCTACACTAAAGAAATTAGGTCGAGAAGCGCCATGGTCAAGGAAGTTTTTAACAAGAAGGGGTTACTGCTGACCAATATGATGAGTTTGTAACTAAGGAATAAACTGATGAAATTCTACATAAGAGTATCGCACTGTATGAACCAGAAATTTGCACTATAAGGAAAATGGAAATAAATACTTGGATAGCTTTGAAATGTGGTGCTGGAGGAAACTTTATAAGATTAGTTGGACATACAGGAAGACAAATTAAGACGTCTTACAAGATTGGGTGAGAAGAAAACTATTTTGGATGTGATTCTTTGGTGCAAAGCAAACTGTACTGGACACATATTTAGGAGAATCTGTCTTCTGCACGACGTCATAAAAAGAAAGGTTGAGGGAAAGAGGATCCTAGGGAGAAGGAGGATTCAAATACTAGATGACTTGAAGGAAAGAAGAAAATTCTGGGAGATGAAGGAGGCAGAGGACAGTACGCATTGGAAGTCTAAGTTCACTGAAAAAAGGAATGGACAGATAGCACACCTAATAATAATGATAATAATGATACTATTTTTTATAATAATAATAATAACTTGTTGTGGTATAAATAAAATATTTAATTTTTTTTTGAACAACTTTTAAGTTGCCCTTCACAATATAATCCTTGACAGAGTGAATACTATGGTATGTACTGTACATGTAAACCAGAGAAACTTGAAAAAATCGAGGAAATATGGGACGACAGGAAAAATTCAAGAAGAATTCAAATAAATTATAAAAATTCATTTGAATTTTCAGATATTTTTGCAATAAACTGTGATATGTAAAGTAGAGAGCATAACTAAATATAATGTATTAGTTTTATCTCCAATTCGGGAGATTCTTTTATCATCTTTGTGCTAAGATCTTAGTTGGAAAAGGAGAAAATTAAGATAGTTTTATGCATCGAACAGTAAATAAAATTTTGGATAAAAATATATACTTTGGTTTGAAAAACCTAGGGAATATTAGTAATAGCCTATAAAAGTTGTAAAGTTAAACAGCCATGTTTGAATATGTTTAAAAAATTAAATTGTTCTGGCAGAAACAAACAGTTCTTAAAATAAATTTGTGTGCCTATCCGTTAACCTTTAGAATATTATTTTAGGCGAAAGGATGCCAAAGTGATGTGTTAATGATAAATCATTAATCTTTGGTATTGTATTAGGATTATTAATGACCATATTATCTGACAGTTGCTAGAGTTTTTAACACTATATACATATATTATGTGTGAAGTTATATGATCGTCTAACTGATCTTTGATAGCTAGAATAAGAGGTGGTGAGATTGCCACTAGGAGGTGGGGGGAAGTTGTGGGGTATAGCGAGGAATATCCCCAGTTTGTAAAATATGCCCCTCACCCGCTATTGTTCCTTTTATATTAATTTAATTTTACTCGCTCTTATATTAAAGTATATTTAACTTAAAGATAATCTTGCTTCAAAATAAATTTTAAAACCAAATTTCAAGTGTATTATGTTTGGTTACAACTATTATTATATTTATTTCAAAAATATAAAAAGGCGTAGCAAGTAAATAATATTACAGCCCTAAAGCTCTTTATTTTTACCAATAGCCAATCAGCTGTCGATTTATTCAAAAGGTGATAAGAAATCTTGAAAGTGGTTGCTTTACTTCACACTCTGTATGCAAATATCACAAATAGTGTGTTTCATTAAACATTTTAAATGCTCACTATATGTATTTTAATCATTCCACTTCTGTTAAATATAGATAGATATTTTGAGAACATTTGTTATACGAATGATCATTTTAATCTCAGCCGTATATAGATTCAAATTTCAAAAGAAGACCATTACAAATACTTTTAAAGGATTTAAATATTAAAAAAAAAAATTGAGGACCACTTTAAATGCCTTACAAGGGCATCAAAATTCCAAAAGAAATTTATGTGGATTCTCCGAACACACTTTTGCTTGCGTGTTGTATATATAACCTTAGTTTTGTTAATAGCTCCTTTTCACATACATGTTTTTAGCAACCATTAAGTAGAAATAACTAAAGTATCAATTTTATTAATGACCAAAAAATGTTAATATATTATAATCTCTATTTTATTGCACCCCGTCTTACTACCCGATTGAGTTATAAGCCAATGTACTAGTTACACTAATGGGTTAAGGATTATGAAGGTTTAATTTATAGGAAATGCACCCGTACTTGCGTGGAGGGAGAGTGGGAAACCACTTAGGAAAACCACCCTCAGTGAACCCAACCGGGATCAAACCCTTAACTCCCTGTCTTCAGAAGTCTATTCCAACACGAGATTAGCTTGTTAAACCACGCAGCCACCGAAGAAGCGGGTATAATGCTCTCTTCTTACCATCTTAATATTATATTTGATGACAAAAAATACATAAAGTACAACCCTTTTAAAAAAAACTTCCTTTAAATAGCTTCAAGAGTATCCACCGTTTAAAATTTTACGCGGGAAGGACCCTCAGACGCCTCTCAGTTAGATCCCCCCCCCCCCCCCCCCCCCCCCCCCNGGAGCCCTTGAGGTTATCGTACTGTATTTTAACTAGACCAACTTTTTATGATTCCTAGATTTAATTATTCATTACGGAAATCCTGAAAATAGTTTGTAGCTATAGAACACTAATTTTAGCCTGGCCAGAGATCTAAGCTCATAAACTGTGGGAAGCCTGAAGATGGGAACCAATAAATAATCATATTAATATTATAACATGTGTATCTGTTTGCTTGTATGTATATGTGTAGGGGCTATAATTCAAAATCTAAGATAACCAAAAAGATTAAAACATACTAACATATATGAAATATTCCTTTTCTTTTTGTTGATCAATCACATCCAAACCTCTGTATAATTTAATTAGATATATAAATTTAAAAAGTGCCATGAATGTAGTTGGATTACTCCAAGTACTCCAATATTTTAAAATTCTAAGTCAAGGTCTGTGAATTGGGGGATTTAAAAATGTATAATACGAATGTACAAATTACTTCTGTGCTATAATATTTAAATTTGTCAGACGCCCCAAAGTATTTCGTTGTCTGTCATGAGCATTATCTATCTACAACATGCAGAGATTTGAAATTTAAAAAATTTCCAGCCCCTGTGCACAAACATGTGAACCTAAATGCTGTAGTTGTAAAATTAAAATTTGGACATACATGTTAAATAATTATAATCATCAAGATCAGCATCATTTTCACCTGATCATCGCTAGTCCATTATAATTATGGATTTTCAAAGATTCTGTCTTAAACCTTAATATAAGTTCCACTGTGATTAAAGTGTACTTATTATTTAGTATGCATATGTTTTTAGTTTTTTTGCAACTAAATCTTACAGAATGTTTTGTATTCATCTTATAAAATAAGCAATGTTTCTTCGACAGATAAAATCTGCACATAGTTATTATCGATCCAAACTTACATGGTAAGATATTCATACAAATATATAATTTATTTGTTTTAACAATATACATTTTCTGATATGTTAAAACAATTGGTCAATATCAAGGACACTTAAATATCTTACTATCACTATACTTTGGTTATTCATATAGCCTGGAGATTTCTTATCCTAAAGATCATGTAGTGATCTATAAATAGAAGTCTCACATATTAACTAATATAGAGTTTACTTAATAATTATCTTAGGTCTGTACAAGTTAATTGTTCTGACTTTTTAGGTCTTGTTAACTCTTGGTCCCACTTTAAGAGGTGATGGACGGGGTTGGTATCTTCTCCGCTAGGGGGTGGGCGTATATCCGAGTCACCAGTCATGAGAGCTCCTTGATGGGGGTAGTTACAGCCCTCGCCGTTAGGGTCAAAAAGGTGGTGAGCTTGTCGAATGGTTTATTGGGACGTGACAATATGGATAGTTACAAGACCAGAAAAGAAATGAGAAATAATGTTTACCATATGTGCTAGTACTTAGGGACACATGAGATTGTACACAATTTTTTTATTCATACCGTTTCCCCAGGCCTTACACCTTAACAAATATTTACTTTAACTTATATATATATATACAGAGTCAATTTTAAATGTTAGTAGACGAGGTTTTAGTAAAAATCTGCTTATAGTTCATTTGTTTGATCCACATAAGTTACAATTAGTGTTAAGATTTGTTATCTTTATAATGAACCTTCAACTAATATTTTAGTGAAAATAAAAACTGACACTTCCAAGAAATAATCTCAATCTTACGTTGCATTTCTTTGAAAATATACCTTTTTGTTCGTTTAAACTTAAGACTTTAAGAAACCATTTTTATACCGGAGTTCTTATTTTTAATTACATAGAGCGACTGAAGGTGTGGAATGGGAATGGGTTGAAAGGCTGAGTGAAGACAGCTACTACTCCAGGTTTAGTTTTCATACTGTAGCTGCAGTAAAGAAATAGTCAGTCCTCTTATTTCTACGATATACTTTTTGCTGACAAGGCATTTGGAGAGTGTCAATGACCACTATAAAAAAAATCTTCTGGGTTGTAGGTTTAATTATTTTATACGTTACCTTAAGGGAGAGGATTAAGTGTCACTCAAGGTACTGTCAGAATAGGTTAATGATAAATTCTTTGATGCTTTAAACACTATACACATCTACTGTGAAGTTAAAACAAATAGAATATCAACGTAACAATCCACCATTGAGGCTGTGAAAGGTAGTTATAGCATGGAGACAAGAAGTGGGCGAAGAAAGGGTTCCAACAGTAAAATATGTTATGGAGGGCGTCAGTGCTTTTCTGGCGTTTATTAAATATATGTATAATGTGGAATCGGATTTGGAAAAATCACCTACTATATAGAAAGTTCCAGAAAAAATCATTAAAACAGTATACTGGGTTAAAAGGACCATAACCGACTATTTGATTGATAACTAACAGATTCCGATAAAATGTATTATATTTGTAATCTGTGGTACACCAGGTTTATTTTAAATTATAATAAAATTGTATTTTATTTTGCACCTAATACATAGGTAAGACATTGACTCGATGACTTAGTATTGTGTAACCCCAAGTAAATTTTGTTTTTCAAACTTTTCATTGAAAGATATGTTAAAATTAGTATTTAGTAAACTTGATTTTATAACATCATAGGGCCTTAGAATAAATGGATTATATATTTTATAAATAATGGTTTTAATAATCACATATAAGAATAATTTTGTAGATTCCATTATTTTTATAATTTAATTTTATCTAGATATAACTATTATAATATAAAAAATTCGAAAATTCTAGTACAATGCATTTATTTTCCAAATGAACAGAATACTTCTTGGCTGGGTGTGCCACCCATAAGAGCCTATGATTCTCACACGCAGGAAGAACTGTTAGATTGTTTTCAATCCATTGTATTTTTCACTCTTAAGTTACTTAAAGAGGAAGATAACAATAGAAAACTCAAACTTTCCCATAAAGGTAAAAAAAGGAGTAAAGAATGTAGATAAAGGATTTATTTCGCCATCTTAGATTAACATATATTCATAGTATTAACACGTTATGTATTACTATTATCTGATGTTTAATGACTGCATTTATAATTTGAAGCATATATTTGAGAAAGTACCAACTTAACTTCTGTGTAAAACCAAATGTTATTGATATAATAAATAAAGTGTAGTAGGTTGCCTAGGGCTGATGACATAGCATGGTGGTTTTTTGTGTTCAAAGGAGATACAGCTGCGACAATAGTGTGGTCTACTTGGATTTGGAGTCGAGGTTTAGGTCTGAGCAGATATGTGGAGGACGACAATATTAGAAGACATTACACAATCTTGTGGAATTCTCCTAATTCACCACTCCATTACTTTAATTATAAAATATGAACATCATACTTTTATGTTAATTTATTCATATTAATTTACTTTTAATTGCTTTAGTAATTCGGAGGATTATTGCCACACTTACAAAAGTACGCCGCCTATCCTTATCTTGAGCGAGTTATATCCATTAGACCTCAGAAAAACCTTTTATGTCAAGTCCAATATTATCCTCTCATCTGTGTCCAGGCCTTCCTAATGGAATCTTCCCATAGGGTTTACCAGTGGGTACCTTTAACACGTTTTTATATTCTTCCATTCGCACTGTATGTCTTTACCAAAGCTGCCCAGAGGGGGAGGAAAATAAGTCAGATTGGCCTAAGCCTCTGACAAGCTTCTTTTAAAGTTAAAAAGCATATTTTCCTACTACTTTCCTAACACTAGGCAGACGCACCAGTAGATTAGTCTATGGATGGTATTATCAGATCCACGAAGTTGGCCCTATTCCAATTTTTTTTAAATCATGTTTTAAGGATTGATATCGTTTGCTCTACGTTTATAATGGATTGTTCCACAAAACTGTTCATGTGTACTGTTTTTATATGCCCACAAATGATATATTTACGTTGGAAGGGTCAACTTCACGGTAAACCCTTTCCCATCACCTAACCAGCCAACCTTCCCTTACACACACGTACGTTTAAAAATTGTCACTTTTATGTTGCGATAGTTTTATAACTACTTTTACCGATTTTTTTTTTTGCATTTATTTGAGTTTTTCCTTATTTGTTCCTGCACAAACATCGTATGAACTTGTGACAGTTTACTTACGTTTGAGAGGCTAAATTAACGGTAGTTCCTCACATCCCAATACTTTTAAAAATCCATGTGTTTTTTTAGTCGCAAACGTTCTTTCCACGCTGGTAACGTATTGTTACGCAAAATGTTTCGTTTGTTCTATCAATAATGTTTAATTTACGGTTTTTTAAAGGAATTTTATTTAATAATTTAGTTTAATAAAGAAAATATATATATTTTATGACTTTAAAAAAAATATACACACCTTCTTGTACTTTAAAATGAACATTTTATTTCCTCTTGCAATTATTATCTCCAGAAAAATTGTTGTCATAATTTTTTTGCGAGATTTTATGTTCTGGTTAAAACTGCTTAAAACTGATCAATACATTTTTATTTGTTTAAATCACTTTCAAATTTTCTACTTGAAATGTTTTGTATATTTCTAATCTCAAATACCTTTCCACTTCTGCAGTTCTCCTCACATTCACTAATACTTCATTTTTCCTTTGTTAATCGTTTATCATATTCTATCCAACTTTGTTATCTGACTAATGAACACAATCCCAAACTATTATTTTTACACATTCTAAACATTATAATGAAGGTGACACGCTATTAACTCGTATATTATTTTGTTGTTCAAACCGTCAATAAGGTAGTTTTTCTCAACTTCCAGGCTTCGGCTGGTTTGAACCACCAAAACTTCCTTCTGGCTATGGTTTGAACGTAATTAGTAAAAAGGTGTATAACCAGAACAAAAAAAAGACGTGGCGATAAAAAAAAAAGTATATTCTGACTTACCTGGTTTGGAAACTACTTGGTGGACGTTTGAAAATACTCATATTCTCTATTTTCACATAATTATAGAAAGATATCGTTTGGTGATGTTTAGAATTTTCGTTTCATTTCGACAAATTGATCCTTTGAAAGTGGTGTTGGATGTATTGCTTTCCGTGTTCGTTTGATTTGGTGTAGATATTTCCTCTCTTTTACCCTGATTGAAATAAATCCACAAAATATTAATAACTAATAGTGATTATAAGTACAAAGGCAGACCTGCTGATTAAAATGCTGCTTTTAAATCAACTCTCGACGAATCTTAATGTTCTCCCTAATGAGTATTTGCTAAAATATCAGTCCGTCTCAGACCAAATGTCAGCCTAATAAATTAAAATAATAATTTATAATTAAAAACGAATAGTCTTCACCGTGATCACTAGGGTTTTAAAACTCAAGTATATGTTTCTCTGATGGTCACTGACACTTTCATTTTAGTTTCGAAGGAAAGGAGGAATAGAATATATTTTGTGCCCTACTCACACTTAATTATACAACCATACCCGTGCTGTCTATCTACTAAATATGTAATCAAATTTGACTTACAGAGTAATTTTTGTTCATTTGCAAATATGCACTTTGATTTATACAGTCAAAATTGGTCTACATATAAAGTTTTTTTTCTGATTTTGTGTATTTTATTTGTCTTGCCTGGACTTACTGAACAAATTTATTATATCCACACATAATTTACTGGATTACTTAATTCTTGAATCAACAGCTAACTTAGTGAACCATAATCAATATGAATGATGAATTCCCTATTTCCATAATCATACATTCTTTGACTCTACTGGGAGTCAGCCCAAACTCCTAGTTTAGGAGTTAGCTTTATTTTAAACTACCTTCTGATCATTTCTTCTTTACTACATCATGGGTAGTGTCTTGTCCACCCTATACATGTGCTGAAGTCTACCCAAGCTTGTGGACCTTACTCCTACTATCAACACGTGTTACTGTCCCTCACCTCCCTCACAAAACTGATCCACTTCTCCCCTCACACGTTATTGGAGTTGCTCTCCCCGGATGTCGTTTTCATGTCCTCAGCCCATCGTTTCGTTTACCTCCTCACCCTCTACCACTCCTCCTCTTAGTGGCCAACCCATGAGGTTGTAAAGCTATTGGACCTTGTGTGACCATCTAACCGAATTTCCCCATTTTAACATCCCTTCTTCTCCTTTTCTCGGACCTTCCAGGAGTCCGTTCCTGAAACCCTAAAACATATATGTTTTTAATATTCATTTGGTTTTACATTGCTCTTATAAAATGTCTATAAACTATTAATTGGTAAATCATAGATTTAATTAAATAATTTTAAAGCAATTTTTTAAAATTGTATTTTAGTTTCAAATATTTATTTGAGCTAGTATTGTAAATTAGAAAAATAAGAAAATATTAAAACTTTGGTAATTGAGAGACAGTCTAAATTAGAGAAACTTTGGTATAAGCCATAAAGAATTTAAAAAAAGGGTATTATTAACACATAGAGATATTTTTAGTATTGGTTGGATTATACAGAATGCTACTTATTACATTTGAGTACGAGGTAAATCCATTAAATGGAAAGAAACTAGATCACCCTTTATTTGCTGAACAAGTATTATTTTAAATTGGAGTGCATTTGAAGAGGCTGTCTATTTAATTTTGCAAAATGTTGGTACACATTTCTTTCATTATAAAATAACATGGTTGTCTTTATTGATATTAATAGGACGAAATTGATTTATTTTTAATCCCTAATGAAATTATGATATTGATTTAATTACCATTTTTTTGCACCGCCAAGATTCATTTGCTATTTATTATAAATCAAATTTAAAAAAACATAATAATAAAAGAAACGTAATGGTAGTCCAGAATATGCATAATCCGGATTAATAATTGAATCATCAAGGTTTTACTTTAGGAGTATATGGCTTGCTGCTAGGCACAATAAAATAATATATAAATAAACAGTAATATGGTCTTAGAGTCTTATAAAACTATTATTAATATGTATTAGTAGTCTCGATTTTTATGAAATAATTGATATTTAAAATCATTTAATTTTAAACTCTGATGACCATGTTGCTAGTCAGGACTATTTTTAAAATGCAATTACCTATTAATATCAAGCCAAACTATAAGCATTCTAGCTACAGTAGTAGGGTACAGAGGAAGGTAGTATAATATATAAAATCGGAAAATTTATTTCTATTAGTGTGAAGGGAGGTTGGAAAAGCGTTTAAGAAAAAAGTCTTCAAGACGTTATATACATTCGAGATACGATTTACCATGTTCATTTATTTACGTTCCATTTGGTGGATTTCCATTGGAACAGAAACCATACATTCGTAAATAATTATAAAAACAGCCTTACATTGATATACATTTATTTTTCTTTATCTGAAATTAGTTTTTTCTGTAAAAGCATTTTTTCCTTAATAGTCCACAGCTTAATCTATTTGGTTTATACACGAATATTCCTGTATGTATTTTCCTGCCAGAATATAGATTTAAAATGGATAGGGAATCATATGTTTGTTTGTTCAGAAGAGGAAACCAGAAAAAGATGATTTTTAAATGCAAGTCAATGTTGTCCTGGCACAAATATTAGAATGGGTGTTTATCTTATGTGGCGGAAAAGGGTAGTTTGTAAGCAAGGAAATAAAAGTCCTTAAAGAAAGAAATATTAATTTTATTCCATAACCTTATATATAATACATTGGCATCTAAGTGTTAAAGAGCTTAAAGTGCTAAGGCGAGTCAAGTTAAAATTCAAAACGTTTACAAAATAGTATCGGATTTCTCAAGTAAGAAATGTCATTCATTACCTCCTGTTGGGATTATCTGTCACCGGAAAAACAAACTAAATGAGTCTAACATTATGTCAACGTGCCCACTTATATGTGTAGCTAATGTATTTCGATTCTGGTTGGAAGAACACTATTTACACAAAAGTTATTAAAACAATTTTAATGTATTCATATGATCTACAAAGTTCTTGTTTGATAGATACTATAAATTCATATAATATAATATTAATAATATAGCAAAAAATTAGCAATGTTAATAATATTATTATTATTAATAATAATATTTAACACAGTGTCTTACTAGCAATCTGGGTTTTACGCTGTTAGTACTTTTTACCACAAACTTATAGGCCTCATTTTATACATTTTTCTTCCTATACAAATCAGGGTATATGTATAGAAATATATAATATACTACTATATTAATAATATGATTGTATATTAGAGTACTTTTATAATAGCTTACGTAGTTTCACCATGACACCCGCACAAGTGGACAAGTGAACAAAAGCGTCATTGTCGTTTGTTTTAATTTTCTGAAATATATGTCCCTCTAGAAGCTATATGATGTTAATTTTATGTTTATTACCAGGAGTGATTTGCATAACAAAAGTGTTGTAAATGATTTATGGAGAGTTTATAGTAATTAGTTAAAGTAAAAAGATCATTCAAGTATTATAGATCCGTACAACACTCTTTTCTGTCCTATATTAAGCAGAATTAATAAAATGTTTAATTTTTTTTTTGTCCAAAGCTTAGAACTATTTTGAAGACATTAAATAGTGTTAACTAGTTTTAAAATGTGTATAGGGTACTAAATATCACAGAAATTAAATAATCTACTATTTAATTGTATAAGTAGCTACACATTGTTTAAAATATCCCTTAATTCATCATAACATTGTCAATTTCATGCCAGGACAAGATCGCTAAAGTGCTAATACTTAATGCAATGACTGGTAGCTCTGAGAGTTAAATTAGTTAACCAGTTAAATCACTCTCAGTTCGAAGTTTCTTAGTAGTGATTGGATGTGAAATAAGATGTAGTAAGAGGGATTCTGACGTCTCTGTGTGCTCCCAATAACACTTGGCTCATGTTAGCTGCTAAAAACAATTGCATCTAGTTATATATGTTTCGTTTACATTTTATTTACAATAAATAAAATAATATATAAACTTTATAAGGTTTTGGTTAAGTTTTGAGTCCACTAATCTAACTTCATTTTCCACTATTTGAACACTTCTAATGTGTTTAACGGTACCCATTAGTGCCCATGCCCACCGGTTCAGATGGCCTTACATAATAACATACTAACTTTTCAGGTTATACGCATTGTCTATAATTACTATAATACTTTATTAATGGCTGAGAAGGAAAGTGAGATATATATATATATATATATATATATATATATATATATATATATATA
>CABFOW010000001.1:383628-461014 GCA_902141385.1 Timema californicum | reverse complement strand
ATGATGTGATATCACCTCGTATTACTAACCTTTCAGGGTATACACATATTTTATAACTACTCTAATTCCATATTAATGCCTGAGACGGAAATTGACTTGCAGAATGGATTAAATCGTTTGAATGTCGACAGACTGAATGGATCTTCGTATAAAAGTATAAAAAACTAAGATATTGGTTTTTGATAAGCATGGATCAGGAAATTATTGTAAACTAAGTATACATGGAAATTTTTTAGAACAAGTGAATGATTTTGTGTATCTGGGCAGAATGTTCTTTAAAAATGGAAGGATAGATGGTGAAATTGACAGATGAGTGAATTCATATCAGAGAATAGTTGGGTGTATGCGGACTATTGCAAAGAATGAGGTAGTATAAAAAAGGAAAGATGGCAGTATATAAAAGTGTGTCAATGACAACGTTGTTTTACGGATTTAAAGCATAGATTTGTCCAAATAAACACAAGAGCATGTCGATTGGAGTTCGAATGAAATATCTAAGAAATATATTTGGAATAACTCGTATGGATAGAGTCAATAATGAATGGGTGCTGAAGGATTGTAAATTGAAAGGTAATACAATAGGGCAATGTGAAAGAAGTGTCTTACGGTTGTTTGGTCATATCGAGAGAATGAGTATGGATCGAGACACGAAACAAATAAATGAAGGTAAATTGTATTAATCAAAAGGAAGGGTTAGGCCATGTAAGACGAGACTAAATGGTGTAGATGAATATGTGAAAAAGAGAAACCTTATGATATTTAAGAATGAAAGAGTATTAACGACGCTGTGTGTGGATGTTATTGAAGCGAAGTAAGAATGCAAAGATAGGGAAGTTTGTAGAAAGTTGATGAGGATTGATTAAGTACAAAGTTGTTTTTTTGAGCAATAATTAAAGTTTATTGCCTACCCCGTAAGGAAATGGCATGATTTGGTATGTATGTGTGTATGTATGTATGTATGTATGTATGTATGTATGTATGTATGTATGTATGTATGTATGAATGTATGTAAGTATGTATGTATGTATGAATGTATGTATGTATGTATGTGTGTATGTATGTATGTATGTTATGTATGTATGTATGTATGTATGTATGTATGTGTATATGTATGTATGTATGTATGTATGTATGTATGTATGTATGTATGTATTTATGTATGTATGTGTGTGTGTATGTATGTGTGTGTGTATGTATGTACGTATGTATGTATGTATTTATGTATGTATGAATGTATGTTTGTATGTATGTATGTATGTATGTAAATATGTATATATGTATATATGTATGCATGCATGTATGTGTATATATATATTCTAGTGGTATTTGGATGATGAATGAAGTATTCAAAGGGTAATATACCCGCGTTTACGTGGAGTTAGATTGTGAAACCATTAGGAAAAATCACCCTCAGTACACCATAAGAGAATTTAAATCCAGATCTCCTTGTCATTGGCAGTCCTGTATAATATGAGAGTGACGCGTTAGTCTTGACGACCACCGATGCACGTTAGACAAGATTTTAAATCTACGAATATTAAAAATGTTTTATAACATGTTTATTTGGCTATTCTGTATTTAAATATTTACTATATTCACAAATTGCCATGTGGTGTTAGGTTACACTATCGCAATAATACTGGATTGCTGGTGAGAGTGAGGCCTAGGCTCGAGTCCCCTAGAGTGATAACGCCTCTATTTCCAAGCAACTTTTGGTACACTAGAATTTGCTTTGTTTAAAGAAACATAACGAAAAAATATGATTGAAAAGTTTGTTTATGTGCTTCATGAACACAAACAAGTATCATTATTTAATAGATTATTGTCACCTTAAGCCTACACAGGGTTGACATTCGAGTGTAATGTCAGATTTGAAAGAATTATTCTACCCATAAATTAAATTTCTGAGTACGGCTCTTGGGGGCAAGGTACAAACAGGATTCTCACATTATATCTTTCATCAATATATTATTAACATATTACATTGAAATGATAAAAACCGAAAATAACTACAAATAATTGTAAACAACAGTTAATAAAACTTTAATTATTTATTAATATTGTAGTGGCAAGAGCTGAGCTATAAACGTAGGAACTTTCATTAATTCAAAGTTCTGTTTATAGTTGCTGACCGATGAATTTCAATTAAAAACTTATTCCCCTCCCGACCATCATACCCACAGTCACAGGACTTGGTATTTTTACCGAAGGAAGGAGCAAATAAGGAGGAAGTAACAATAACCTCCTTGTAGCAAGAAATAGTAAAAATTTTAGCAGTATTTAAAATCGATTTTATTATTGTTTAAAAAATAACAATTATTTCGATATAATTTGTTTGGTTGTTTTTAATTAGTTCATTATTTAAAGTAAAACTTATTAATGGAATGTTAATTGACAGGTAACAATTAATATTTAAAAGATGTTAATATTCTTAATTGATATACATAATAAGATAAAGGAAACACTGATAGTGAATTGGGATCATTACTAAAATATTTCTTACAATAGATTAACCTGTATTTTCAATATGGTAAATTTATCTCCCCCTTACTCTTAAGAGTCAGAGAACTTCATCGTATAATTTGGTCAGTAATTGTTAGCTTTAGTGACAGGATAGACTCTTTAAATCTAATCTTAAAGTGGCGTTTTATGTCTCAGAAAAATAAAGTAATTATTGTAAATATGAAAATCTTTGGACTCGAGGTTGCGTTGATTTTTAAATTTCTATTTGTCCCCGAAATTTAATAAGTAGTTTAACTGTATGGTATTTTCTTCTTTATGTCAAAACCTGCTTCTAGAGCCAAAACATTTTGATGACTATCGTTCATACTTGATATAGAGATTTTATTGGTTCTAGCATCAATAGTGATTTCAGTCCCAGATCTAAAACTACGGATAGTTAACCAAAAGATAATTTGTGAAACATTCAAAATATTTCTAAAAAAGTCTATAAGTAATTTGTTCAAACTTGATAATTATTGTGATTGTTATATACGATAAGCTAACAGTTTGACCCGTTATTTTCACGCATAATCAAAATCAAAATTGTATCATATAAGAATGTTAAACATCCTGTTAATATAGTTTTATAGTTCCTCTCTATACAATCCTTTATCTAACTAGTTATGCTAATCAATCTTTTAAAATAAAACAAATTATTGAAACAAAATCTTACGGAGACACTAAATCGAGTGCACAGATTAACGCAATCTATTGACAAAGCAATATTCACCTAGGTATGATCAAGTATGATCGAAAGATATGTTAAAAAATGTAATAGACTTTGTTTCAGACATAGCATTCATTAAATAAAAAAACAGAAAAAAATATATATTGAATATAAGAGCATCATGTTTCCAAAACACTTTTACGGCTAGCCGAGCTATATCACTGGAAGATTTAAAAAATATATATATATTCTATATCATTCTGAGATAGGAACTATCTCTCCTATGATATTTGGCTATGTTTATTTTTAAGTTTTTATTGTCTATCTTTATAAAATTAAGATGTCTAACATGTCGGTAAGGCTATAACTCTATTTGTTAAGGAATTAAGTGCCCCCTCACCTTAATTTCCTTTCGTCTTCCTACTGGGCCCCAATTTTGAAATTTATAACCTTCCAATATTGGTGGTTCCATTTCCAATTGACTAAATTTAAATTTTCTTAAACTTAGAATGGTAGATTTTATAATCATTTTAGATGAATCTTAAGATACTCCCCCTTAACCCTATACTCTATTTGGTTACCACATTCCCATTTTGAGATTTTAAGAATAAATTGCTTATCAAAATACCAATAAATAAATTCCTGACAATTTAAATGTAATTTACATCTAAAATTAGTGTTCTAGATTAGTTGTATCAATTTCGAGATTTTCTTTGCTCCAGGTTTACATTTTGATATTCAATTTATTCATACATCATTAGGTTTTTTGGGAGGGAATATTTACTTACATGCAAAAGTTAAATATTTAACTACATCAAGATGCTTTTTTCGTATTAGATTCAAACTTATGAGCCTCCATTTCCTTCTTAGCTTATAATTATTTAATATGCTCATCATAACTGCCCGCAAGTATTGATAATATCTACAACCCTTTAATCATGTATTCCAATAGCTTACAATTATTATCTCTAAATCAAACTGTATCTTTAATTTATAATTTAAAATAAAATTGATGTTTTTCTAATTATTTGTGATATTTTCTATTTCTACCCAACATAAAGGTGGATTTTTCTATAAATATTGAAAGATTTTTCCCACCCCCTTTTCTCTGAGTCCTAAAAATTTTAAAATTTAAATTTTTGGGAGGATCTTGTGGTGGTTTTTATACATTCTTGTTAAAATTTTGGATTTTCAACACACCGATAAGTGGTTAGTAATTTTATTTTTAGAAATATACGGAACTGACCACTCCCCGGACTTAAATTTATTTTTTAAATGTTAGACTTATCTGGTTAGTTGGGTTTGTCCTTTTACATATTAATAAAATAACTCAATTTTCTACGATATTTATACATTTCTATTAGTTTTGTAAATTCGGAGGGAAATTTCTTCATATTTTCTAGGGCTTCATTTTAATATTTTAGAGTATTCACACATTTATAGCAGTTTGGGCTGATCTTTTTACTGGCCTGAAAAATTTCCATCTTCTAACTCATTGGTGATTAATTAATTAGGTAAGTTTTTGAAACTTTCTAACTCTCAATTTAAACAGATGCTACATAGAAAGATAAAATATTAAACATTTATTTTATAAGTTGAAATTATTTCACTATATTCCTAAAAATTATACTTTCTACAAACCCTGAATATTTATTATCTCTACTTTCATAAACCTTATCTTCATCTGTTTTTTTATAATTAAATATTTTCAGACATTTGTGTCAATTTGGGATGATCCCTTGATTCGTAATCCGAATTTAATTTTTTTTATTAAAAACCCACCTTTTGATAGGCTATTATATAAATTATAAATAATGCAGATAACTAGAAAAGTATTATTTAAAAATTCAGATTAATATCCTGTTTAAATGAGAGCTAAGAATTTCAAGAACTATAAGAAAAAACATCTTGATTTTGGTAGGAAATTAAAATACGCGCAAACAATTTGCACGACCAACCTAAAGAATAAAAAATTAAAAAGCCACAAACACTGAAAATATCAAACATCAAAATTGGTTCTAAAACATGGGCGGCTAGAAGTTTTATAAACTAAAATAAAAGAATTATCGATGTGGAATAGAATTGAAATTCGGCGTTTAGCTAAATATACCTTTCTTAAATATGTCTGAATAGTTGGAATTTCAAAATTGAAAAGAGATGGTAATGAATACTACTAATGTAAAACGATATTAACGCTGTGGTTGAAATTTTAGATTTGGCAGGTGCGTAAAATAACTATCGCAGATAACCATTTAAATATTTAAATTTCAAAATGGGTTTGTGGGAAATAAAAAGATTTGGTTTATTGGTAAATTAGCTTGTAATATATCCAAAACATTTAGAAAATCTACCTTTCAGTGTGGGATAATATATAGGCCTATAGTTCTGGCGAATTGGTAAAAGGATCACCCCATTAAGATAACATTAAATGGATAAGTTTGGAATTTCTAAATAGAAGTCCAGTATATAGATGTAAGTTGAAAACGGTGTTGACTAGACATTGTTAAACTAATTGAAAAATAACTTTTTTATAACGTTGATGATTTTAGTCTTGTATAGGTGAAAGGAAAACCTAAAAATAAAAATACAGTATGTAAAGATTAGCTTAAAGGGGATCCATTGCGTTGCTTTTACATATCAAAATATCAAAGAATATTTCATTGCCTATAACGGAGTTACATAACAATTAAAATAAACAGTGTCTGGCCATATATCTAATCTAACCATGATGGTCTTTGCAAGATGATGATAATCATTTAATAAATATATGTTTATAAATAAGTCTATTATTTAATATACGCTCTTTAGTAAATCATTATGCTCTTTTCATGCAAATAAAGGGTCAAAGGGCTAGTAAGTTATAAAATTAGAACCAGATTTCTACGATTCATCTAAATGTCATCCATTTTAATACTGTATTAAACATAATTCAATACAAATTTTGTAGATGAATGATTATTAATTAGTTTCATTTATAAATATATTAATACCAGTTGTTCTAGTGATTGATAATAATGTTGTAATAAGTCTCCTTAGTAGAGACACACCTTTCCCCCGCACGATTCCATAATAAAAACTGTCTTGCCATCAGTGACGAAGAAATGGAAAAGGGGAGCATTAAATAGAAGAGATCACACCAAAAATTACAGTGGAAAGAAAAAGATAAAATAACGAAAGCCATCGGAGTATTGGCCAATAGGAAAGTTTTTGAGAGTTGTTTGAAACCCGTCCCACATAACTTTCAATCTGGTCGGACACAAATTGCTGAAAGACCGGGTCACCACAATGTTTACTACTGGTGTCACCACCCACTCACCCCATCCCCCAATTTTCTTCCCATCCTATCCTTTCCCCTCTGCCAAATCGCTTTTATAGGCTTCCCTTCGGCCAATTATTGCCCCCAACGAAAAACCGAGGTCTTCCCACACAGCCATACTCTCACAACACACTCAGATATTGCTGTTTTTATTTGTTGAGACAAGTCTTCGACCTTTCCTTAAACTATAGGTAGTGGATGTCTGATGGAACAAAGGACAATATGGTTTCATAAAGGAGTCTTATGGATTATAGAATATAAGTTATAAATCTTACTCATGTTGTGCTCCAATATATTTAGACTCTTGTCACTGCTCCGTTTAGAATATACATTTTATATCCAAGATATAATCTTTATTCACATAAAAATACATAAACTACTTTTTTCATCATCCTCCGCAACTTATATTGAAATTAAATTAAAGTTTACATCCCTGATACCGGTTATTACATATATTGGTCCGCTATTAACAGTAATTATGTTTATTTTTAGGCTATTTTACTATAGAATTCTTTTGGTTAACAATATGACAGGTTTTCACTACATGTTAATACATTACACTGGTTCTAGTAATTCTAGAGGATTCGTCTAAAAAAGTACTTATTTACGTTACCAGGATTTTACTGCGTCCTTCCAGAGTCACCAAGGCACTCGTTAATCTCCTCAGTCCCATCACCTGAGTCTATACCCTGACCATTGGTTGGTTATTAAAACATTTTTGCTCTTCACTCCCCTATAACTAACCTATGGCAGTTTTCAGTTACCAACTATTAAAACCAACTCATCCAAACTCAGTACTACCTATCTTGCAAACTATTACAAGCTGCAATGCTTTTTTTTAAAACTTAATATCTACTTAAATGACCTTGATAACTTGACTTAATTCATACAGAGTTAATCAAAAACCTATTATTTTTAAATTATAGCTACAATTCCTAGCCTAATAAACAGCTAATATCAAAACTATCTCCTTCAAGCTACTCTTTTATGGTTATTCGCACAGATAATAAACTACGGTATTAAGAAGGTATGAGGAATATGGAATTTAAACGAAAATCACTAGAATTTGTGTCGCGAAGGGGGGGGGAGATTGGATCAATTTAGGAAAAACCACCCTTTGTAAACATGGAGAGGTTTAAATTTAGCCTCCTAATCACTGACAAAACAGACTTAATATGCTTAGAGCTTATACCCATTTCATTCTGTGTGCGTTACATAAACATTAATTGTATTCATGGATATTCATATGCAACATTATTTGAACGCCTTATCCATAGAAGAAGAATATACCAAATAAAGTAAGATTACCTATATATGTATATAATTGGATTATCTACTTAAGCTTATATATATAAACATGGAGATACTCAGGAAGATCAGTATCTACTGGAGGGATGTGTGAATCCTGTATTGGAGGAGGTGTCATCCCAGTATAGCAGATATATGATCTAACAATTCTGGACATAAATGCAGAAGAGTTACAGGAAATTATGGACAAACTGGTGGAGAAAGAGCGAAGATATGGCATGTAGATATACATAAAAATGTCAAAAGTAACGGGGATTTCAAAATATAAAGAGCAACTGAAAACAAAAATTGGAAACTAGGATTTGTAAATCATAGAGAAGTTAAAGTATCTGGGAATTCTGTTGAAAAAGGATGCCTGTTGCACTAAGTAAATTAGGTTGGGTATCGCCATGGCAAAATATGCTTTCAACAATAAGAGGTTACTGCTGGCCAACAAGTTGAGTTTGGAACTGAGAAAGAAACTGATGAAATGCTACATTGGAGCATCGCACTGTTTGGAACAGAGACATAGCCTCTCAGGAAAGGAAATAGTTAGAGAGCTTTGAAATGTGATTCTGGAAAAGACTTGAGAGAATGTCCAATTGCAGACAGGGTGACGAATTATTAAATCCTAAGAAGAGTTAGTAAGATTGGTCTGATTCTTCAGTACAAAGCAAAGTGGTATGGACCGATCCCTAGGAGGGGCAATCTTCTGCACGACGTCATAGAAGGTGAGTTTAAGGGAAAGAGGAACTTATGAAGAACGGGGATTGAGATATTCTATGACTTTAAAGAAATAAGAAACTTCTTATATCTGAAATAAAAGGCCTATCTAAGTTCACTGAATAAAGGAATGGATAATCGTAAGAGAGAACATCTAAAAAAATTTTATAAATAATATATATATATATATATTTATTTATTAGTATTCCCTCTTCAGATAATTATCTATAAGAAAATCGAGGTATATAACTTAGTCGTGCTTATATGTGAATTAGAATAAAATATTTGTAAAAAAATTGTTTTTCCTATCAAAAATATTCTTTATTAAAAATGAAAAATTATATTAATATCTAAGTATTATTATTAAATTTTAATAATTCCTTTTTATTTAATAAATATTGTATTACCATTTTATTTACCCAAAGTGTATTAGTTTAAATACTCCATTGAATACTATAGTGAGTTTAAATGGATCTTATTATTCCAAGCCGGAGTTCGTAATAAGCTACATTCAAGTGTA
The DNA here is from genome assembly GCA_902141385.1 of Timema californicum. Classification (NCBI taxonomy): domain Eukaryota; kingdom Metazoa; phylum Arthropoda; class Insecta; order Phasmatodea; family Timematidae; genus Timema; species Timema californicum. Next base: position 451,999 of record CABFOW010000001.1, on the reverse strand, counting down.
ATAAGACATCGAATAAATTGAAAAATGACACCTGGGCCTGGGAATCGAACACGGGAGCTCTGACTTAGCGCTCTAATGTATTCTACCACTGAGCTATTAATGAATCGTCCCGTGATCAGGGTCATTCTTCACTTATATTTTAGGGCAGAATCGGTTATGGATGTGTGAGTATCATCGGCTACTAAGTGCCATCATTACATAACAGCCACCAACGACTAGTTTGTAAATACATGCTGCCAATAATAGTAAAAATACATTGTACGTTCCAAGAGAGTCGATATGGATGATACCAAAGCCATATATTTTTTTTTTATGAAAGGCAAGGCTCGTGAGATGACTGATCATAATTACGGACATGAGCCATAATTCGATTATAAAATAATAAATTAAAAAATGATACCTGAATAAGGGAATCGAACTCAGGACATTTGGCTTAGCCCTCCAATTCTCTGCTACTGTGTTATCCAGTGATCACCCCTTTCTCAGAGTGTCTCAACCCATATTTTAAGGCAGGGTTTGTAATGGACGTGCTGCGCTCAACTACTGTATCCATGTTTTATTCTTCAATTTATTATATTAAAATTGAGATACGGCTTGCCATTCATATATATTTAAATTGTATGTCACTACTCTTACCATATAAATAATAGATGTTCAATTTAATCATAATGTAGTAAATATATTTCATTCATTTCGTAATTAGGTCAAATAAACCATATATTTATAAACTAATTTTCTAATTTCTTAGTTTATATTTGAATCATAAGCCTTAAACAACTAGATTAAAAATAAAGAAGCACTATTTTTTTTATTCACAAGCTTTTCTGATACATATTGTAATCAGTATTTCAAAATTTTAATTCCTAGTGAAATATTTAAAAAAATATTTCACTGAAGCGCTTACTATGATTGTTCATCCCTAGATGTTTATGATAGTCATATTCATAATTACCAACTATATTTCCTGCAGCTTGCGATCTTTCACTCTGTAATACAGAAGGGTCTACTTTTTTCCATTTGTTAATTTGACTCGGGGAAAAAGTAATTTGGACGAAGAATGAATAAAGAAGAGCAAAAAATGCTTATTATACAGAGGAATATTGCAGAAAATGAGTCCCATTTGTTTGTTCTACAACACTGCTACTTGTGTCGTGACCTTAGAAGTGTATTCACATGGATGCGTTTTAACGTTTTGTTGGAATACAACGCCAAACTATTTTATACACAGCTTTATCTGTTGTGAAATCAAATTATTTTATTTGACTTTGAGTAACTGAAAAATATAGTAAAAGTAAGAACTTTCAGTTGCACTACTGACATTTATAATAAAGGTCAGTACTTGGGTACAAGGGTTTAGTTACTAATATCTATTTTACTTAAATACAAATGGTGTTACATTTCTTTAAAAAACACATTTCTTAAACAGTTCCTTTCGATTATGTAACTATACCTGGAAGTAATTCGTGTGCTATGAACAAATATATGTATGTACATGCACTACTTATAAAACGAAGTGGTGGTATGTATAACTGTTTCTTAAGATCACTTGGACCACTTAACTTACCACGCTAAAAAAAACATGTATTGAAATTTTAAAACTGGTAGAATTAAGGCCATTGTTCAAATGAATTAACCCAAATAGATTGATATTTTTCTAAAAATTCTGTATTAAAATACGTGATCAATGGTGTATATGTTTATTGATTATAGAATTAATGAGTCTATTTAATTGTATGAATTAATCGCCAAGTCCAAAGAATAATTACAGAATATATTTCAATAATAAATCAAAGAAACATCTGATTTAAGTTTAGTTGGTTATTTTATATTCGCAGATACTTATAAAGGAGTTTCTACACGTATACGATTTAATCACCTATAACTAAAGAAATACTGAATAAATTTGAATGCTAGATGTCTTATATTATGTTGCACTACAAGTGAAGAAATAAAAGCTATTTATAAATTATCTATATTTTAAAGTGGCTGAGCAATGATCTTAAAAGTAATAGAAGGGTTTTATATGCGTTGTGGAGGGGCAAAAGCATGGAATGCCACAAGTGCCTCTACTTTTATAATTTTAGGTAAAAATCAAACTCTACGATGTAGATTCTGAGAGTTCGGAGATTACGTATTTAAACATCGAACTACAACTTCATGCAGTTGTAATTAAACATATGGTACACGCCCCAACGGACTTAAGAATCGAGCGTCTCTTTGCATGCAGTAAATGTATCCAAAGATCTTTTAAAGAGCTACGTTGATGGGTATGATGGATATCCTAAATACCGTAAATGGCATCCCGATGATGAAGGGCGCTTGACAACGATTCATTCTTGAGCGTAGGAGATAGACAATCATTCGAGTCTCCTAATTTAATGTGGAGCTGTATAGACTTACTGTTTCATAAAATCAATGAAGTATGTATTTAAGTAAAACACTAAGGGCAATGTTCAAGGGACGTTTATTATTAACTTTAGAAATGAGGGCAAACAATTTAATTGGAGACTATTCAAGTTTTTACGAATTTAGCACCCCATCTTAAAAATATACTTTATACATTTTTATAACATTTGGACCAATGAGGGGGAACATTTCAGTAGGGACTTTTCAGGGAGCTATGCATTTAGCTTGCTATCTTTAAAATGGAGAATGTATATATTTTACAACAAGTAATGTCACTGACGTCACAGATACATCCTACTAAATACCACTCACTAACTTCTTAATATTGTGCGTTAAAGGTATATTTGCGAAGAAGCTTACTCATAATGAGGTTGCTTCCATTAATGCTTGAAAAATTAAGAATTTTCAGTGCGTAAAGTAAGATGCTTCTGTTAAGAAGTCCCCCCGAGTAATGACAGGCTATTAACTCATGTGGATATACACCGTATGCTTGAATAACTAAGTGTGTAATTATTTGAGAATTTACCTTCATGTAAAAATGTACTTATCGTAAACGACAAAACCCACGTAACCTGCTAATTTGTTTGCAAAGCGTAAGGCTCTTATTATAGAATGACTCCCACTGGAAAAAGTATTTTATAAAAAGCCTCTTTGTGTCGCCCTTCTTACTCAAACAGATATTTGCTCTACATAATTTTAATATTTTTCACGTGACAGATCCTCTTCCACTTTGGTTCTCCCACAACCAAATTATTTCAGATAATATTGAACATAAACTCAGAACATAAATAGGAAATTTTTAATTCAAATAATATATTTTAAAAATAGAATTGAATTACTCCTAAAATACGTCATGGTAAAGGATACCCAGTGATTAATCCATTTTATTTATCCCGATATAATTTGTTTGCAAAACAAGTATCTTTTGTGGTTCCAGGGGCAAGCTATTTTAGATCCAAAAATGGATCGGATCATAAAATGAAAGACGTTATCTTAGACCAGTTCAAAACACTACACAAGACTTAAATGTTCATAGGTCCCCGAACCCCTAATTATTTATTTTTATTCCCTTAATCCATTTGGTTTAAACTTCTACTCTATTCAATTTAGATTTGAGCACCCATAATGTTGTTACAAAATTTTAATCCACGAAAAGAAGTGTAATGAGTCCCATTTACAGGTCAACGGTATCCAAAAGTTTATCGTAGAGGTGACTATCATGACAGTTTGCACTATAGGAGATGGCTGTGATATATAGAATACCCATGATTCCATCAAACCTGCCCTTTTATTTTAAATTCACCCAAGCTCCTATCAAGTTTTGCGATGCGTTGATCATCAATACAGCGCAAGATCAAACCCCGAAAGTGGCAGGCGTTGATCTCCACAGCAATATAAGTTTCTTACATGGACATCTATTTGTGGTTTATTCCCATAACGTTTCTAGCAGCAGCCTGTAACTGTTCGCATCTGATAATAAAATACAAGCCATTTATAAAGAGGCCTTGCTTATAAATTCCTTCACTATATTTTATTGAATTAATACAAATATTATATGTGTCTAATCTTAAAAATAAATAGTTACACCACATCAATTTTATATTCTGAAATAAATGTTTTACCAAAGCCAACTCTTCCACCATGGTAATCTATAATTAATTCTTTGCGTGACATTTATATTTACGGGAAATTAAATTCTTTGGGATTAGAAATGTTATTGGTTTAATGAACGTGTTTTTAAAACTGACATGAATGCGAGTGAAGCTACGGGAGATAGGTATTATATATGGATTTTAGTAACAATGTTTTACCTTTTGCTTATCAAAATATAGTTTAAATAAATATATGTTTATTGATTGCATTTACATGATCAAAGTACAAGGTAGATTTTTTATTTGTTACTAATAAAACAAATTTATTAACATTAATAAACGTATTCCTATCATTGAGGATACAATCCAGTATATATAGTTAAGAGTTTATTTATCAAATTTAATTTTTATTTTACCAAAAAAATTAGATAAAATAATCTTTCTTATAATATAGTAAAATTAAATTTATATTTATTAATTTTTGCCCAGTTTCTCACTCCCGTTTGTCTTAGTGCATATATATTAACTACGCCAGTCTAGACGTAATGATTAAGGTATCATTTAAAGGAAATATGCCCACATATTAGTGTAGGGATGAATTCTAACACTGATATTAACGCACTGGCCTACTATACTAATTGACTTTACATTCCAAAAAGCCTAACAGTGTGAATAGCTGATCTAATGATAATAATATTTATGAAATCTATATTTTCTTTAAGGTAAAACAAGTTAACAAGGTTTAGAAAAGTATACTTGCAGAACAGCATCAGTAGCTACTTGGAATAAATTTAGTCATCCTCTAATCTGGCTTACAGGTGATGGGGATGTTGGGGTTCGAATCCTTCCTAGATTTGATGGGGGTGTTTTCCCTTAAGTGCTTTTTCAAATTCACCTCCACGTAAATGCATGAAATAAATATGTTATCACTTAAATAAGATTAATATTATAGTTGTTAAAGAACGTCTTAACTACGTAATTAGATCTCATTAAAATATATATTTTAATACGCTAATGATATACACCAAGAACGGGAATTTATCCCGATAGAGAATTGACTAAACGGAAAAACAAAACCTTGGGGAGAAGAATGGAGTGATTTTACACATTTCCTACATTCTTGAATCTTTGGCGTAGTTATAATAGCGAAAAGGATGAATTACATATCATTTGTTTCTTCTCATTAAAAGCATGGAACATTAATTTTGTCTTGTGTCTCAACTTTAGGAGCACTTAGAGATTGGGATGCTAGACCACTGATTAACCATTAGTTGTGACCAAAAAGTGTATACTTATGTCAAGGATAAAATAATGGACAGCAAAAGTATATGAAAGTTTGTATTATTATTTTGTTGGTTAACCGTCACAGTATTTTACAGATTTAGAGGAGTTAAGTGATTTTAAGACCAATGTTATTGACATTTCTTCTCTTAATGCTTCTTCCCTCCCTATACATTTTTAAATAATTTTTTTAACATATAATACAACTATTGCCAACATCAGTGATTATATGGTTTCAATTGTCAATTGATGGTAGATGTCCTGCGACCGGAAGTCAGTGTGTTGTAAGGTTGAACATACTTAATGGGGTCCCACTTTCCCTTCACTGAACATACTTAGTGGTTTCCCACTCTCCCTTCACGCAGGTGCAACCACGTATCATTCAAGTACTACTTTTCTTATCCTTGATATGATTAAATTCGAATAGCTTGGACTGGTAGTAAAACTCAGTGCCAGAAATGGGATAAGACTTGATATGCTTTAAGTATTTTTAAGTTATTGAGAGAATCCTCAGACATATTTATATTTTAATCCATCACAACAACGTGATTTTCATATTTTAATCCATCACAACAACGTGATTTTCATATTTTAATCCATCACAACAACCTGATTTTTGAATTTTAACTAGTCATAAATTTCCAGTGTCTTGTTCACTTAGTAAATAACAATAATCATATAGCAATTTTTATTATATTTGATATAATTTAATTCAGAGTATCCGACTATTATAATAAAATGATTCAATTCGAGTACATCAAAATATAAGAATATACTGTAAAATTCCAAATTTAATTTTAATTACAATTCCCAGACTATATGCATTTTAAATTAGCTAATTACCTAAATATAGCTTTTAGTAAGTTTTCCCACATTTGCATGAAGTAATAGTGAGAGAATATTCCGAAAAATCACCCTCTTCAAGGATTAAAACCCTGAAATAATCATCATCAGAAAATAATATTAGATGACATTTAGTCCACGAGCTCACTCATATGTATATCAATTAGTTGCTTATTTGTATATAATTAATATGACCATTATGTATTGTTGTTATTTACGTATTTCTTTGATTGGAACCAGCCGTGACTTATAATTTTAAGAAGTGGCTAAATGATTGTGAATAATCTGCCAAAGTAGGATATTGTTTGAATATCTGTCCGTATGTAGTATACTTAGAATCAGTCGATAACATCGTCCAAGGGCATTAACTTAATTTGGCTAGCTAGGTTGAAGCTAATCCAACTAAAGTTTGGATATTCTCTATTTAATATGGTAGCATTATGTAACTCATCCTAAGTAGATTTTAGTTGAGCTCAGAAAGTATAATGTGACTTTCTCTAAGTAATATAATTATTCTTAAATAACCTGTACCAGTCACAGTTGATTCAAAGTTTTTAATAAGTTACCTTAGGTATATTTATATAAGCTTAATCATAATAGGTTTAATTAACATAATTTGGGTTTAGAAATTATAGTGGATTTTATTTTAACTGTAAGCCTTATAGTGCAATATAAGCAAATACTTTATTGTTATTTCTGGCCAAAATATTTTAAAGATATAAATTAGAAAAATTATTCATCCAACAAAACAACCAACCCGGATGTAAACTCATCAATATGGAAAGGGAAAACCACATTTCACCTATTTTAAGATATATTTAATTAATTCACCCCCTTCAGTGACTAAGTGGTCTAACGAGCTTTTCTCGTATTGGATTAGACTATCAAAGACGGGGAGCTTGGGGTTCGATACCAATCGACTGCAATGAGGGTGGTTCTTCCTAAATGGGTTTTTTCTCTCCATTCATGCTAATGCGGGTGTATTTCCTCACAATTAAAGCCTTCCTGATCGCTAACACAATGATGTAGCTAGTACATAAGCATATAACCCGAACGGTTAGTAAGACGCGGTGCTAAAATTTTGTTTCAATTATTTTATAGTTTTAGGTCAAGCTGGGAGTTTAATTTCAGACATTTCAATATGTGGACAAATAAAGTAACAACTCATAAAAGGTGTCGAGGAAAATAAATTCAACCTGTAACCGAAACTCTAAAGTTAGAGGGGTTCTAATACATAAACAAAACCAAATTAAATGTTATATAAAAAAAGGAGAGTCATCTAATAGAAGTGCACCGAGTGAATAACTTCTCTCTTTGTGTTATACAAATGCTGGGTACACAACATGTGCCCAGCGCACGCAACTCACTCCTAGAAGCCGAAAATAATAAGGTCCACCTTCACTGAACGCCTAATTTACACGACGAGGACGAAGACTTAGTAAAGAAGGATTTTGGATAATAAACATTACGTAACCTAGGTATAATATGACGTAACTAAAATAGTAAATGATTTCAAGTCTTAAATGAATTCAGGTATAACTTATGTCAATTTTATTTAAAGAACAATGAATATATAGTTAAAGAATATTAGAGTTCCTCCTAAATAAAATAATAGTCTAATGACCTTGACCCAGCTCAACAATAATAATCATATCATTCCATAGAAAGAATATTAAATTAACATTTACTCTTTTCTCTTCTACAAATATTTTATTAAATACCATGAAATAATCATGTGAATATACTATTAACGCGTGCAATCCTTACCTTCGAGTAACACAATCTCTAACATTATAGAAGATTTCTGCAACATAACACCTATCTTTACTTGTTGTGAAAATACAACATTCTCGTAAAATGTTTTCTTTTTCTTTTATAACACCTATGTAATAATAATATGCCAAAGTTACTAAATTGTGAAAGTACAGGATTATATTATTTATATAATCTTCCTCTCTAACTCATAACTTAGCTAGTCCAGAAACACACTTTACAAGTACGAAAATTACTAGCAATATTTATTCCTGATGAGCTTAAAGTATAACTTTCCTTACATTCGAATAATTTGGTCTCCTGTTCTAAAAGAGCTTCCCCACATAAATAATCACTAAAGTTAAATTCGCAACTTCATTTTTAAGTGACCTACATATCGCTAAATTGATTTGTGTAACCTTTTAACTTTACTCACATATGAAAGTCGCTGACCTAACGTTATAAACAACATTCCCACATAAATATCCGCTAAGTTAGTATAGCGACACATCTTCCAAGCTAACACAAATAAACGTCAAATCAATAACTATAACAGTCAAACCTTAATCACATATGAAAAGTGCTGACCTAATGTTATAAACAACGCTCCCACATTTATGTTTACTAAACTCGTATAGTGAAATAACTCGCAAGTAAAATAAGTACAGTTAATTGTATGTTCTGCGAAAGAACAAAAATTTAATCTTAGCTTCAAAACATTTTTTAAAAAAAGGTAATGACAGAAATAGAGTTTTGAATAGTTAAAGTTTACGCCGAATAATAATTTTATCTTACAGTATAATAATAAGTCTGGGAAGCCTCCTGCTTCGTCCTGCATTGCCCATGCCTAATACAAGAGTATTTTCTCACTTGGCAGATGGTTGTATATATGGAGCACACTCGTCGAACAACCGAGAAGGAAAAAGGTGGGAGTCATAGAGCAAAACACACAGGGAGGGGGAATGCGCGCGACACAGAAATGTCGATTATCTTCTCGCAGGGAGTAGCAAGGCCTCCATTGTTCTAGCAAGTTCTTTTGTTGACGTTTGGCGGAATTTGAGCAGGGTGGTGGTCTCTAGCGGCGAGATGAGGCACTCGGCTCGGCGCTTGACTGTTTTTCGCGGGACGTAGTTGTTATTGGACGTGTTATGAAGTCGACGTACCTGGCCTAGTCGAAAAGATTGGGTAAGTGTATTATGATTGACTAGCCCATGTGTTTACTTGGAGCATAAATGCTACAAACCATACAAATCATATGTTACTAAGAATAGGTGCACATCAATAACAATGCAAATTCTCACAGATTTTTTAACCTGTGTTTGTAGGTGTACTCTCACTATTTGCAGTGGATTAAATTCCTAGATTATTTATTATCTTAATTAAATAAACTCTTAACCTCCCTGAAAAAATAAATGTATTATATATAGTAAATTTTTATCACCACGTCCTACTACCTGGTCAGGTTAAATGCATATGTAATAATTACACTAATGAGTAAAGGATGAGTAAGTTTAAATTTAAATGAAATGTACCCTCAGTGGAGTGAGAGTGGAAACCCATTTTGGGAAAACCACCCTCAGTACACCCAACGGGGATTCTAATTCTTGAGCTGCCCCCCCCCCCCNGGTGCCCCCCCCCCCCAACTATCCTCTCTAACCCGATCCTAATGGAAGCATCTGCGTCCCTCCCCCCTCCTGAAAATCCTGGATTCGCCCCCATGCTTTACAAACTTTTCTCCTAATAGGTTAAGGGAAATATAACATCAACTTCTTGAGATACTTACTTATTTGATTACGCTATCTCATTAGATAATTATTGCGTTTAAACTTAAGTAGTATCTCTTCACAACTAGAGCTCACAAAATTGTATTAATATATTAGCCAATATCTCAGAAACTAATGGTTTTATAAAAATATATTTCAAATACAAGTTTTTCATTTTTAAATGGTAATAAAATGTTACATTGATACATTTTTTATCATCTCAAATAGTTGCGGAGGTATAGAATATTTTGCTTCTGTGAATAATCCTAAAAGTCTACTACATGGTAAAATAAAAAATACCATTTTGTTTATAGTTTTAATCAACACCTAGATACGAAACTTAATCGAAATCTTTATAGCCAATTTTGAGAAAATGTAATTTTTCACTTTTCATCTTTCTGTAAACTTCTCTTAATTTTATTTTTTGATAGACACACTGATACACAGACAGACGACGTTGCAATTACCTATTTAGGGTTCGGGGGGTCATGAAACGTCAACATCCATCATTATATCGTGTTAGATTTTTTGACTCGTAATAGGACTACTTTACCTTAAAGAGTTAGAAAAGTAGAGTATATAATTATATATACACGTATAGCTTGAAAATCATTGGTTTTATAAAAGTATATTTCAATGTAAAGATGTTTATTGTAAATAGATCTACATTTATGCATTAATAAGTAATTTCATATCGAAAAGACTTACGGAGATAAAATTAAAAATTAGAATTTATGCATTAGACCGAAACTCTTAAAATCATTTTGACGAAAAATTTTAAGTAGCTATTTGATTTGTAATAGTGATCAATGCTTAGAAAAGAAATTTAATCAAAAGCATTAAAGAAAATTTTCATAAAATCGATTTTTGTTCTCTCTCCACCTTTAATTCCTCTTAATTTTAGTATTGAATATCCAATTCCAAAAATGTCTAAATGTAACCCTATTAAAACCCTAGATACCAAACTTTAGCTCAATCGGTAAAATATTTTAGACCCTAGCCTGGGGTACAGACTGACAGACAGTTGGACAGACGGACAGACGGCATTGAGAAAACCAATTTTTAGGATTCGGAGGATCATTAAACGTCGACATATATCAAAATCTTGATTTTGAATTTTGACGATCACAATAATTATCTACCTCTAAGCTAGTGAGGAAGTAAAAGTGAAAAAGGAAACATGTAAGTAATCTTAAATGCATATGCTCCATTTGGGAAAAGGGGCTTATTTATTCTTGTTGAGTGGATCTCTAATGACTTGTCTCCTCTGAATCTGTCAGTACAGATGAAATTCATTTTTCATTTTATATTCTACCTCTGTTGAAAGAAGCTAAGATGTTCTTTAGTAATTCTGATCTTCTTTATATGACCTCTCGGGAATGGATATTTCTTCACATAGCGACATTCATGGGTGTCCCCAAACAATGAGTTCATGTCCCTCGCTATGCCTTAGTACATAACAAAAAGTTTCATGTTTCTCTGGTTTCAAAGTTTGCTCTAGCCCATTCTTAAGGTACTTCAAAACTTGTATTTTCATTTAATAAACCCGTGATCTTGTCGCACTCAAGAACTACATTCATTCTTCAGACTAACTTGATACATACCCAATCTAATCTCTTTAAAAAATTGCACCACATAATGAAAGTAGTAAATAGTGAGATGCTCTTAACTTCCCTTCCACAGGAGTCTTAAAAGAAGGCTTGTTGTTTGACTTGAGGATCTAGGAAGTTAGTGATTAAATAGAAGATAAAGCTCACAATTTGGTCTAAGCCTTTTTGGAAAATTACACAGTGTTTCAAAATCAAATTGATCATACTGTAAAAACTACATTAAAATTAAATGTGATTTCTGGTTACATTTTACAAAACATATCAAACAATTTTATGGCATTCAGTTTTGAAGAATATGTTTTGAGGATTTATTTAAATTTTAAAATAAATTTTATAGTATAAATATGATTTTTCTTTTTCATAATCTATATATATGTTTTGCCCTTTTGTAGGATGAAATTCTGGTCTGCTGATTTGCGCTGTTTGGGGTTGGGTTTGAGACCTGGTATAATCCCCTCTTCTATGGTGTTAGGCCATAGCCCTGATGCTCTTCCGATGAGAGAGTATAGTAGATAAAGGTCTCCCTGTCACAGACTGACCATCTCTAAATCCCTACAGAGTGGCTTAATGTTGGCAGAACCTAGGCAACGTCCTTTTTTACCCAGCTAAAAGAGGGTTCGGCTGTCTGTTAGGGCGGGCTGGGTGTCATGGTTAAGAGACAAAATATGTGTAGATTAACTTATGATGGGCTGGGAGAGGTGGGTCTCCCACCCACCATATACTAAGGGATTGGTAGTGCTTACGCCGTTCGTCCGGGGATAGCTTGTTAGAACGCCTCCACGAGAGGGGGGAAACTTAAAGCTAATATCTAGGAAAACTGACGTTATATCTAAGGCTTAATCCTAGGTGAAGCTGGTGGTCACACATAAGGATCCAAATACTCCAGCCATAGGCCAAGAATCGCCGGGGGTGGGGGTACCAATATCTACCAGACCAATCACCGACTAGTAGGGTTTGGTGGTACTGACTGGTTCAATTGTGTGTTCTTGCACACAAGTTTATTCTCAGAGGGTACTAATACTAGTTAGGTTTTAGGACTCTCTGTGACAGGGAGTTGGTTTTATCTATGGTTGCCAGGGGTTACAACGTTAAATGCCAAACGGCTCTTAGGGGGACAAAAGAGGAGTCTCGAACTTATATGCTAATGTTTGATAGCACCTTGTGTGATGGAATTTGTTACACAGACCATTTAAAGGAATCTTTTATTCCCCTTTGGCATTCCAGCGCTGATTCTGTTTTTTACAGTGAAGCTTGAATAGTTTAAACTCTTACCTTGGTAGTGCCATGTAGACTTATTAAGCAGACTTTTTCATCTTCTTTGTAGCAATTATTTTGTTTCACTATAATTTTGTAATAAAACAATCACGGAAATTGCCTTATCTTAATCCTTCCTTAGCGGAGGTGACGAGAAAATGTGGTAACACCGCTCAACTGGGTGGAGCGTGGATCTTGCAACGTCGCCTCAAAAAGTGAGCGAGACTCAATCTTTTTATCCTACTGTCTGATTAATCTATAAACACTACACAACACGACAATGGTAATACACATTAACTATTTAATTCATGTAATTTCATATTTAAACCCTATGTCCCCCAAAAATAATGGTTCCTGATCTGCAACTTAATCTCACTATTCTTATAAAAGGGAGCCAGCTTTGCCCTTTATAATTAAATTGTCCATATAAAAAAGTAAAAAAATTGTTTTCGACTAACAAATCAATTATTTTAAATCGATTTAAATTGATAAATAAAATAAAATATAATTATATAATTTTTGGTGTTTGTTGTTTTTGGTGGATGGCCACAAGCGTGAGAGAAATTGAGTCAACTTCAGTGAGGAGGTTCAATGTTAAATTTGTATAGAATGTGATTCTACTCATGTTCCTCTTCCGGATTGAGGATGATCAAAGTTAATCTTATGAGGGGAGAGTTGTCCAGAACTCGGTTCACATTTCCCATCCATGTTGGGGTAAAAATATAGACATGAATAACCTAACATGAAATATGAAACTATACTATGAATCACAAGATAAGGTTAAGAATAATGGTTGAAATCCAGAACACTTAAAAATAAATCGTATCTAAAAGAATAAAACTTCTACGGCTAAGAAAAAAATATTAAAAAATTGTGAGATTTTCACCCAAATAGAGTACAAATTACCATAACAAGCCACTTCACTCTTAAACGCACACAAACAGAATGAAACTATATTAATAGAACTGCAAATCTTTATTCAAGAATTACGATGGCTAGCCCATTCTTCACTAAGAGCGTTGATGCCTACCATATTCATCCATTAGAATCAAAACTTCGAACGGCTGTAGGGTATTAGTTTGATTTATTTTTGCACTTTTTGTTATGTAAATATGTTAGTACTCAGAAATAACTACCAGATGGCTTTGGAATTTCATTTTTCGAAATTTTGAGTACTAGCTTGTTTTTTTTCTGTTGGACTATTCAAATGATAATTTCTATTTTAACAAATCATTTATAAGATTAATTTATGACTATACGTAAAGTTTTATCAACAGGAAATAGAAAGATCCACAAAAGTAGAAGGTTTTATCATAAAAGTAGAGANAAATATGTTCCTAAACAACGGAAATTATAAGATTTAACTTTTCTTTAGCTTTGGTTAAATAATTATCTATTCTATGAAACACTAAAGAAATCTACTAGACAAACACCAATTAACAATAACCTGAATTGGTGTATTTAGCGAGACTTATTGTTTTTAAAAATATCATCCACTGATCCGAGATTGTTTATATAGATATAATAAATACTAATTCAAGTTATAATAGACCCTAGTTGCTGAATACATTTTCCTGATAAAACCATTATGCCCATAAATATTATTTCAGAAATATATATTTTATAATTTTACAATTAATTATTAAATTATATTTAAAATTGAGTATGCATATTGTTAAATGTTTTAACACACTAAAAAAATTGCTTATACTTGTGTACTTTAAATAAGTTTTATTAAATAAATCTGTTTGATATTAATAATTTTAATTTTAATTTATATGAGGTATTTAACCTGCACTCACTGAACCAATAACTTATAGACCTATATAACTTATGACTTATAGCATATCTTAAATTTAGACGTTACACAACATCCAGCACCAAGCTATTAATTCATCATTTTGAATAGTGAAACCCATATTTTTCTAATAATACGTTTACCGGTTAAGCCAGATTTCGAATCCGGTACCCTTGGATCAGAATATGTTAATATTACCTATTTTAAAAACACATATTAATTTAATAAATTTAAATATGTTAAAATAAATATAGACCTATAGTAATAACTGTATGTATATTAGTAATAAAAATATGGTTTTCATAAACTATGATTTCTTCACTTAGAATTATCTCATTGATTTATGAATATAAATCAGTAAAAACAAAAATAAACGTTTGTAGCATTCGCATCATTACAAATGATAGTGATAAACCTAATGGCTTCTTTTTAAAGGTACCGCCAATGGTAAAAAAAAAAGTGTTAGAAAGGTGCCGACAATATCGAAAAATCCATTTGAGAAGGAAGTGGCTGATGTAGCACAAGAAGATCTGCTCATCTGTTGATGTTAGGCTTGTGTAAACCGCCTCTAAAGGGTTCTACTGTGCCCTCAAGCTTTGACCAAACTAATTCCTCTGGCCACAAACAACACCAAGTTATTTTTTACACTTAACACATATCACGAAGTAGAAATGACTTAAAGTGGTATTTTGTTCATTTCAGGGTTTTTCAACGCATTCGTAATACACCAACAGAGTATTGGTAAAACCTATAGTTCACAAATTTATTCGATGTTTAATTTAATATATATATTTTTTTTAATAATTCATCATCAGTTATTATATTTAATATATCTGGAGAGTTAAAACGTATTAATACATTTAAATGTTTTACAATATTTAAAACATAGATTTTCCCATAAATATGGCTAACTACAACATTATGTTGAAAGATACAAAACCATTTTTTTATTGGCCCTGGGTGAATTTAAAATTATATATGAAAATGTAGAATTATCTAATTTTCAACGACGCTTAACTTTAATTGCTGCAGTTCTTTGTATCAGATGAAAGGATTAGCAAACTAGATCCATCCTTCACTAACAAATGCAGATATTAGGGCTATAGCATATAAATATAATATATTTAGATATTACTTTCAGGATTTTGTAATTTAAAATCTATAGTCTCATAACACATATCGCTGCGTAGGGATTCTAACCTAGAGGAAGGAAGCTACTTTAGTAAATTTAATACAGAGCGTGGGATAGTTTAGTAACTATATTGTATATATATATATATTTGTAGCCCAGAAACTATTGGATTTATATAAATTTATTTCAACCAAAATATTTTGTTAGATTTTTATTAGTAGGCCTTATAGTAGAACAACATTATAATGATAAGCTATTTCGTATTCCATAGTTGCAGAGAAATAAATAAAATAAAAGGTTTCAACTTATATAAAATACCCTTCAAGTCACCTTAATATAAAAATGAGAGCTATCATTTTGTTGTAATGTTAACACTTGCCTAGATACAAAGTTTACTTAAAATCTTTGAAGAGGATTTTGAGAAAATTGATTCTTCATTCTATTTTGCCCTTGGGTAAACCACGCTTAATTTTATGGCGATATATATAATTTTAAAAAATCATCGGGGAAACTTATGGAAACCATCGGTAACATGTTTTAGCCAGATTGATAAAGTTTCTTAGGTTCAATCTTAAATCACAGAACAAAAAACATTGCGATAAACACTTTCATGGTTTCAGAAAGTCATGAAACGTCGACATTTATCAATGTTTCGATTTCGATTTTTTTTGACGATCACAATACTTCTCCTTCCTAGAGGTTGAGAGAAAGTAAGACCATGATTAATGACATTTGTTAATACTACTATTTAATGGGTTGAATAAAATGTTTAACAAAAGTCTTCCAACATAATATAGTACATGAAAATATATGTCTTATTAACTGGCAGCTGAGCTTGAAATTTGTGAGAGAATCGCTAACATTAATATGCATTCAAATGAATCTATTTCGATGAGGCAGTGTGAAACCACAGTTTCAACATTTATTGAACAACCTGATAATAATACACAAAATGTAAATGTCATGTCATGTTTTAGCTCATGCTTACAGATAAGGAGTAGAAGGCCGGAATGGCGTGTTAATAACCGGGGTAGCTGGATAGATTGCCGGTCGGATGGAACTATGTGGGACAAACACATGTTCTTCTTTACCCCAAGGGCAGTGTACCCCTAACACTCTCACTATATTTTCCCCTCTTCCCACTGCATGTTGCTGAGTGCTGTGCATTGCATGCTTGCACCACATTGCATGAAGTACGTTCCATTTCTGCCACATCCATTTACGATGCCATCCGTACTCATCCATGCAACGAGAATACAAATTATATCCAACATTTGTTAATTATTCAAATCTAATCAGATAAGGTTTTTCAATATCAATATTAAGTTGAGCTTGGATTTAAAAGCTACACTTGGTTATTGGTTGACGAATTAAATCATACATGACAATATTCTTCATCTTTCTCGAGTCACATTTAGTAAGAAGTATTTTTTTCAAGTTTGGAGTTAACGCTTTCCTTGATATTGAATCCCATCTAACAGTTTGTTGTCGTCAGTAAGGGCACAATGCAGCGTCCAACCACCTTATTGCTTAAAATAAACCATGTGACGTGAATGTGAAATACGTGCCTGGTGAATGGAGGGCGGTTACTACACTGAATCAGAAGCACATATGTGCGTGCATCTCGAAGCATGGTTAATTTTACTACAGCGAGAACACGGATAGAGACTATGATATACACCATGTGTGTGTGTTTGTGTGTGTGTGTGACATTATAAGAAAGGGATATTACGTTTCATAGTACTTCGGCTATTTAGGGTAAAAGCTCATTTCTCTCTTCTTAATTATGAAATTTAACAATGAGCGTATAACCCGAACGGGTAGTAAGACGCGGTGCTAAATATATATATATATATTATATATATATTTAGCACCGCGTCTTACTACCCGTTCTGGTTATACGCTCACATATATATATATAACAATCTAATACATCCATGTGTCTAATTTATCATTATTAATGTTTAACGTGTATTAAAACAAGTGAAATACATTATTTTTGTTAGGTTTTTATAATTTATTATTACAATTTCTATGAGTGTGTATTTTTCCTGTTCAACAAATAATTTTGAATAGAAGTGTAAACTAATTAGAACGAATTTTTAAGAAAAATTAGTCTGTTTTCTAAAGAATTGTTAGACTGAGTATCAATTGATAAATCTGAAACTGAGTTGCGATTTCTACATAATGGGTGTTCCCTACCTATACTCATGTATAAAGTACATATTTATCAATTACATGGGGTGCAGGTTATACGTAGGGAGTGGCAAAAATTGAAGAAATAGATAAATAATGTAAAAAATAGTTTACTAAAAAACTCTTCTTTTATTCCTTCTCGGGTAAAACCTTCATCCAAATCCCTAAAATAACATAGTTTTCAACACTTCTTATGTCATAATTTCATACTGATGAGTTAGCAACACTGGTCACAGCTCACGAGCTAAAAATGTTCAATTTTGTATGTGTGTGATTCACATCAAGTTGTTTTTACGCAGTGTTACAGTGATATGTAATTATATTTCTTGTTTTACGGAAATGAATTGCTTTGGTGATAAATAAATTATATATTGTATGGTTTTGTTTTGAATATCAGCCTTTAAAACAATAGATAATATCGTAGGATAGTATTATGTTCGATAAAAGAAACAAACTACCACGCAACGAGCAATGCAATCGTAAATTGAGAAAAGAACACCTTATTCAAAATAAAGTAGGGCCTTGCACAGATATTTAAAAACTTATACAACTGACTACGTCCAAAAGAAAATACGTGTAAGTACCTAAACATATGATCTGAGATCGTGCTAAGAATTTCTGACTAGCATCCCAGTACTATAGACATTACTAACACCAAAAATAAAGCTTATTAAATTTTATTTACTTTCAACAATGGCCAGCACTTGGTTGTAAGGACTTTACATGATGAACTTTAAAAAAATAAGAAAAAGATTAGTTATTTGTGATTTTAAGAATATGAGCTAATATATACATATAATTTTTTTAAGGAGTATATATCTACTTCGAACATTAAAAGGGCAAATAATGTATATATGTTTAATAATGTATATATGTATAGTAATGTATGTGCGCTAAAAATTAAAACATATAATTTCATAATTTTTGTGGTTAAACATTTCCCTACGCACATTTAAATGATGTAACTACGTTTATTTATTTTAATTTCCTTTCATTGTTGTTGTAAACGGATTTTAAATTTATGATTATTCTTTCATTATTATTTTGATGAACTTTTATTAATGATACTATTTTTAAATAATGATTATTGATAAGAAATGTTGAAGCTTGCATTGTCACTTTTAAAATGGTATAAATTTAAGGTGGCAAGGTATGTTAGTGCATAGGGTGGAAAAAATCCTCTATATAGCGCCTGTTACGGAGTCACATGTTGAGGGCGATAGATGAGGGAAGGGACGGATGACGATATCAGTGATGGAATCTCCACTATCCTGCGGGAGGGGAGGAGTCGTTGACGCCATCGCCCTAACCATTACAAGAGCCCACCACGTCATCCACCGGAGTGTTCACCGTTCAAGGTAAACAAACTGTTAATTAATGATAATCCGCTTCGGTGGCTGCATGGTCTAACGCGCAACTCTTGAAGTAGACTAGACTGACAACGACGAGGAGATCGAGTTTCGAATCTTGGTCGGGTGTATTGAGGTGGGATTTTCCAAATGGGTTTTCTGCCCTACACGCAAATACAGGTACACTTCCTCTAAAAATAAATTTCCTGGTCCCTAAAAACACTAGAATAATTATTACGAGTACATAAGCGTATAACCTGTAGGAGTGGTTAGATGCAGTGATAAAAATAATAATAATAATCCTTTATAAATTCTAGGGCTGATTCATGCGAGGTTGAGATCTTATAGTTTGAAGATTTTTTTAAAACTGAAATATTCCTATCAATATTTCAGGATCTTCCGATGGCTCTTCCAACTACAAGAAAATATGTAAATATAAATATAATATATGTTTTAAAATAAAATTTCTTTCCTAAACTATTTATGTGTACTCATTTACTAACGCTCTCAATGTTAAAACTTTTCTAACTAATTTTAATGCCCGTAATAAAACAATTAATTGATTAAATTAGAACTTAATGTTATCTCTTATAAACTTCTTCATAATTGATATAATCACGGTATGTGTTCTAAGCTAGATACTAATCGATACTATAAAATATGAACATCTTAGCGAAGATAGAAGAATTGCCAAATCCTGGCTGGTTCAACCTCAAGAGGAGGTGAGATGGAGAGGTGTAGATATGGGTGTTTGGGGATAAGGATTAAATAAATTAAGGTAGGGGCATTGGGGAGTAAGATTTTTCGGGAGAGAGCCTTGGTTTGAAAAAGGGACAAAAGTGTATATAGCCTTGTAAAGAAATTAGATCGTTCGAACCAGTTAAAACAAGGTTTAAAAGAGTAAAGTTATATCACTATATTTAGGGAAATTGATGTTAAGAGTTATGGATTTGAAAGAAGGAGAGGGGTGTCGGGGATATAGCAATGTCGGGAGTCAATATGCAAAAAACATTACAAGCAAAACGCAATAAATGTATTAAAATAAAATTACATATATAATAAAAATAAGGGGTGCCTGGGAAGAGGTGGGGTTCAGGGGACAAGATGTAACACTCATTACAATTAAATAAGTATTAATGATTTGTATGTATGATAATACCAAAAACAATGGGTACTTGGGGGAGATAAGTGCCCGGGGGCTTTGGACGACGGGGTGTAAAGATTGAGATGAAACACGCACTACACTTCAACGCACTGCAGCCATCTTTTAGGGATGAAAACTAATTTTCGCTCAGAGGTTTGGCTGTTATGTTACAACATAATGTGTATTTGGTAGGTGAAGTGCATTTGCATTTGCTTGGAAGGATAATGGAAAAAAATTAACATCTCGCTTGAGGGTGGGTGGGGTTGGAAATATTAGGAAGAGAGAGTGGAAATATATTGGTTGAGGAGGAGGGAGAGAGGGTTGGATAACTTATGGATATAAGTTATGGGCGTGGTGGCGTTAGCAACTGATGAGGTGGCTAAAGAGAGAGAATTGCGTCACCACCCGTATGGGTTACCGTTATAGTTTGTTGATGTGGTGTGAGGTAGAAAAAGTAGTTAAAAATAAAATGTTTAAAAATGGGAGAAGACAAAGAAAAGGATATTGATTCAGTTAGATGACAAAGTATGGACGTGTTAAAGTCTACACATAGCTCTAGTTGATTTGTCAGTCAGTGATAACGAAATTATTAGCTCTAGCTAGGCTACACGCGGCCAGGGAGATTTTAAACGCTAGTGAGGTTACACACCGCCAAGGTGGTTATTATCTCTAGTTAGGTTTCAGGAGAGGAAGTCAATGATGGCGCTAGTACTGTGACGTAATCTCTGATGACAGCCATCTTGGATCACTTATTTCCATAGACTATCAAGGGAAACAGGTCATTGAACCTTTTCACTCCAGTTCAGATAATTTCTAAAATAAAGTCAGTAGTATCAAATAGGTGAAGTTACCGGTAAAACTGGAGTGGTTGCACGACAAACGGAAGAAAAAAGTGAATAAATCTCATAACCGTACAAGGAAATGAGGAGGGACATACTGCTTTGGTGTTTAGATGTAGGTATAATAAAATTAATTTTGGTAGCTATCCTTAATTTGCAGCTTAACGAGACGTGGTCAGACATGTAAGAACATGTCGGAATATTTTTGAGCCTGCTAAAACTGGTACTAATGTGTCTGATCTTGGCTTAACCTTTCAAAACTTGTCTGAGCTTGTCTAGACCTGTTCAATCCTGTTCAGACCCATCTAGAATTGTTAATCTTGCTCAAAATATGGCTCAGAAGTAACAAATTTTAAGGTAAAATAAAACAAAAATATTAATAATCTGGTTTAAAAATTAGTGCAATGATTACACTCTAGAAGCTTATTTTTTATTTTAGTTACGTTATATGTCCTAGGGGGGATTTATCGTTGAGCTTACTAAGAGTTAAATTAATATTTACGTCATCTGAACCTTAGAAAATTATCAATAGTGATATTGTTTACTTAATCTCATGTTAAACGAGAAAAAAAATACTACAATATAAAATTGGTTCTAAGTGTTATAGTTATTTGCTTAAGTTGAGATGATGTGAGACAGTCACACAAACTAGGCTAGGACTAACAATTCCCCACGCTGTTTGTGATCATTTTGAGACAGTGTCAACCCATGAGTACAATGGTAGATTGATAAAGAGGGGTGAAAAGGGTGTGAGGAAACACCGACATTTTTTAGAATACTGTTGGAGAGAAAATAAAGTCACCCCTAAGCTTCCTTCAAATAAAAATAAATACATAATGAAACGAAAACAAATAAAAAATAAGTTGAATTCAAATTACATGAGATACGTGATAGTGAATGTTTCACTAAGTCACCTTAATGTAGTTCCCTTATATGTGTTGGTAACATTTTAAAAATATTTACTGAAAAAACGTTTTAATGTAGGACTTTGATATAATTTTTGATTATCTTATCTTTATTTGAAATGAATTTAAGGCTTAGTTTTGTGCTTTTCTTATGTGTCTAACAACGATACATTATTTGGACGGAAGAATACAACATTAAATGAGCCATAGTTTTAAGTAATTAGTTCAAGTAAACCAATGGCAAAAACAAGAATAACTCTCCTAGAACACCAGGTATGAACAATACGGGTTTTAAGGAAATCAATTTGAATAACCAGTACCCCCGTTAGCTACTCTCTTAAAATAAAATAAAAAATTAATGCAGATCATCCCTCTAGATCAGCAGTGAAATAAAGTATTAACATTTTAACACTTTATGAAATACTATATCACCCTCCTGGTTCAGAATAAAACAGTGAGACGGGCCACTTTAACACTGTAAAATATTCTAGATTATCATCATGGATCAGCATATACCGGGAGATGGACAGATTTAAATTGGTATGAATATTAAGTCTTTCTCCT
The DNA here is from genome assembly GCA_902141385.1 of Timema californicum. Taxonomy (NCBI): domain Eukaryota; kingdom Metazoa; phylum Arthropoda; class Insecta; order Phasmatodea; family Timematidae; genus Timema; species Timema californicum. The sequence continues at coordinate 429,571 of CABFOW010000001.1, read as the reverse complement.
GGATAAACCATGGGAAGGAGATTGAACTCATTAGTTTATTTCTCCTGTAGCTTAAGTGACATGAAGGTTAGAATGCTTTAATATCATAGGAAATATTAGAGCATCCTGGATCAGCAGTGACAGTGATATCGATCAATTGCAGCTATACATTAAAGTATTTAAATTTGTGCTTTCAGTGAGCTAATTTTCAACTTTGGGTTTAATTTATTTACCACTCTTTAAACATCTATGAGATGTCTGAACCTCGACTAGTGTATAGCTTATTCACATCAGGTATATATTAAAATAGTTTGGTGTTGTATGATATAAATTTCTTTCAAAATATCTACATTGAATATATAAGTTCACTCACAACATCAATAACATTTAAAAAGGTAAAAAGGCCTACGTATACTTAAATCTGATCAAAACATAATTAATTTAATCTCCAGAAATGTTTCTTAAGAATGTCTTAAAAGTGTTGCCCTTTTTTACAAATATGTTTTAATACTCTCATTTGGAGAGTTATATAGAAGTAAGATGCGGTGATATAAAAAATAATATTCCTTTTTATTACAGAGAGCCCTACAATTTTCTTTAATCGTCTACATTAGATTTATTTACTAATGTATAGCTAAGGATTGTAGAATCCATAAAAAGTGGTAACGCGTTTGCGTTAAAATGTAACTTTGACCTCCCGTCGCTAGCAAACCATACAAAAACAACTCGACGTTATGTCAACGTTCACACATATTTGGATAAATGTGCCTTTGTATTTTCTTAAAATCATCATTTAATTTTTTTTTATATCTTAGCTATGTTAAACTATATTAGATTTTTCGAGAAAAAAAGGACTCTCAGATATATACAAAAATACCAACTATGCTACCCCCTTAATTAGCTTGTTTTGTTTGTCTCATAATTGTTTCGTAGTCACCTATTATTTGTCGGTTGTTAAAGAGAAATAAGTATTATGATTTCCCCTTATGTGTCATCTCTGGTACTAATAACTTTTGGTTATGTCATGTCAAGGTTAGATGTCATGTTTCTCAACAATCCTTAACTCTTTAAACACAAAGGTCACGACATTGTATTTATCAACTATTTTTCTTTACAAACCTCTGTTTTTAAAAGTAAAATATATTGACATATACCACTATTCCTCTAATCTCCTGTGAGAGGGTGAAGTACTAGTGTTTGGCACAGCAATCATCACAGGGATCCATTACGACTTGTACGGCAAGCCATTGGTAGCACGTTGTGCATGACTGAATGATTTCAATTCCCTCCTCCCCTTGTAACCACCCCTTGACAATCCTAACCAAACAATCAAATAGCGTCAAACCAACCCCTTGTCCAAGCGATTATCAACCTTTTCTACTAGAGCCCTTATGGAAGTACAGTTGAAACAATGTATACACGCATTTAGACCAACACACTTAGAAATACCTAATAATTAAATGAAGAGATTGATACTGTAGAAAAAGGCCTTTACCCTGGTAGATTGAAGCATTGTAAGAGCACAGGTGTGAAGGTTCAAGAACAAGATAAATTATGATATACTCCAATATTTTATTTCTGAACAGAAAGAATTACTACTTGATATTTAGATATAGGTTTTTATCAGCGCAGTTATTTAACAAAAGCGTTCTAAGCATATGTAATATATTAACTCAGGGCATATAAACAATTATATAATATTTTAGTACCTAAATCTATACATTAATCAAGTGATTATCAAAGTGGGGTAAGCGATGAAGCAGTGGAAATAGTGTACAAGTAGTATCCAGATTGTACAGTTAGCAACACTGCTAGTAACTGATAGGTGAAGGACGATGCTATTGATGAAATTGAAAATCTTACTAGATTTGTTATATCAATCATGTCATTTTTTGTGTTTACTAAAATATGTATTTGTGTAAAGTAAACTGTAAATAGACACAAATAAATAAAGATGTTTTATTGAATACCCATTATTATACTAAAATATATTTATGTTTGTACAATAGATACGCCAGTTACATAAATATTCCCAAGGGGTATATGAAGCATACTAGTGTGAGAGACACTGCATAGCCATAGTGCTTAACACGTAGCTTAGTAATCGGAGATCAAAATAAACCTAAGATATAGCTATTGTAAATATTTTCTTCTACACCTCTATTCCATGCCCAGGGTCTTACTATACACTGAAACTTACCGAATATTTAATTTATTAGAGTAAGAATAAGGATGGCAGAATTTAGAGAAAGTATACAAAGAAACTATTTAAGAAATAACGTCTCTCTACGCCCAGTTAATTCGAAGAATGAACTTCCTATCACCAGCGAGCCTGATAATATGAAACTGATGTAGGCCTATGTGTCCCATACATACGTGTATGGTTAATATATTATAACGCTTACAAAATTAAATAATTTTAATAAAAGTGATAAAGATAATAAATGAGATAGATTGTCCTAGAATTCTATTGCAAATATTAATCAACTGTAAATACCATAAGTATGATTAAAAATAAATTTTACAGTATACAAGTAGAAATTTTCTCATTTACTGTATAATAGTTATATATTTAAAAAAATTAAATATATTTATTCAGTAAACTGTCCCTAAATAAGTTTTTATAAAACAATATTATCTTTTGAAAAATAATAAATAGTTTTAAGAATCAGCCTTAAACTGTTAAACCTAATTTTTTAATATTTCACATTTTCCAAAATTAGTTTTATCCAAACAAACCTCAAATTATGTATGTTTAAAAAAATTCAAATATACGATTATTTATATTAAAAAATAACCCCATATTCCTATTTTGTGCAAAATATTAAAAGCCATTTTCAAACTATCACAAGTTTTCTAAAAGTATTATGATTAAACTATCCTTAATTTAAGTTATCTAAACAAATAAATACATTTTACTATTAATTGTAATGTAAAAAGGTCTCCAGATTCCATCTTCGAGAATATTATATTAATTTCAAGGCTATTTCCCGTTTTTGTTTAATTTGTTGAGAATCTTAAATATGTAAATTATGCCTACTACTATGATCACATTTTTTTTAAAGATATACATTAATATAAATTTATTCATCATGATTGTAAACAAAACTTACCTGATAGCTATTTTGAAACTAATCGTTGGAACAATTTTTCAAATATTTCCAAATTATAAAAAATCAATTATCATTTATCACTCATTACAATCTTTTTCCCGAAAAACAAGTATACATTTTTATTTGTTATCTCAAACACTTCTCAGAGTGTATATATTTAAAACATAATCGTAATTACCATTTTTTTAAATTGTACTTTTCAAAAATTACTCATCAGTATACTACCCACATTTTAGGGCCTTTGGTTAAAAAAAATATCATCCTGCTAAAGAGACATATAACATTTAATTATAAAGTTAAAAACAAATCAATTCTCCCAAATTAGACAGACAAATATGAGGAAATGCAGAGTTATAAAATCGACTATTTTGGTTTCCGGGTACACTAAGATACTATATTTTCACATACGAGATTATAAAACGAACACCACAATATTTACTCCTCGCAATGGTGGTCCGGTAGTGTAAGGCATAGTGATAGTAAAGTCTTCAACCAACGTTTCTGGGGATGTCAAATATCGACTACTGGCCTGATGAATCAAGGATGATTTTTCGTGTGGGATTTATTGCTGTTTTTATCTTTTTCCTGCTCACGTTTACTATCGAGCAATTCATTCAAATTATCATTCTAGTCAATGATGCTTACATTAACCGGTAATAGCCCTGCTGTTAGACTTATTGATGTAAAATAATATACTTGAATAAATACAACTTTTTTAATGTGTGATTAATCTAATATCTAAATATACACATCTTTTAAAATGCCACCCTAATGGCGTGATAGAGTTAATAAACTTAAATCACACCCGGATGGGGAATTGAACCCTTTTTGACATGATTAACGTGCCAACCTCCTTAACTACTGAGCCATTCAGAATCTCCTAATTCATTTTTATGTGCCCCAAAATTGACTAGCAGGTTTCAAATCCATGCCCCGATGTCATTTTACAACATTTACATAGTTAATCTATTATAATGTAATCTGAAAATAATTGTTTGTTTAAATGTAAGCTTTTTTTTAAATTACAGAAACGCCATAGTTTAAAGTCATTTCTACAATCCAGTGTGGTCTGATATCAAGTTGCGGTACTATAACTTGACTGCATCATTTACCTTGAAGGTTTCTATAGTTATTTTTGACACCAAACTTCACAAACTCTTTCGATTAAACGTATTCTATAGTTAAATGGCACATTGTTTAATAAAATATCTCAGATATCTCGGTATGTAAAAGCGTCGGGATGAAATATAACTATATTCTTTTATTTACAACCAAAGGTCAAGCATAAAAAAATCGATTTAAGTGTAAACATTTATCAAATATTTTAAATGAAAGAAACGTTATTTTAGAAAATGTATTATATGACATAATTATCTATAACAGCAGTAATTTAATGAGCCAGACCTCATACACAGTAAATTATTGTTTGAGGAAGATAAATCAGTCTATCAGCCTTAATGATATTGTGAAAGTTAGCAAATATTTAAAAAAAAAATGTATTTGAAGAGATATCAACACAAAAAGCTTTTAATTATTTTGTGAAAATATTTTAAAATTTGATAGGATATATGCTTAAGATTTTTTTATTAATATTTAGAAAACATGTTATAATAGAGGTTTTTTTGCTCTTCTATTCTGATCCTATTATGACTACAAGTCTAGGCTCCCCATATATTACACAAATAGGGTAGGTATGAGAGAGATTAAAACTATATTAAATCTTACCTTATACGCAGGGAGAGAGAGAGAGAGAGAGAGAGAACGAGTGGGAAACGATATTGGTATGATATATTCTTGTGACTTTAATATAAACATATGCAAATCTAGTACCATATACACATGTTCGTATATCAGTTTGTTATTTAATTTTACCTAAACTAATCATCCTCAGGGAGATTTTGTTAGTATAGTATATACAAATATATTAATTATTTATTTTTATATAAAGTTATTCTTACCTTCCAAAGAGAGGACAAGTAGCACACGTTAAAATATATTGTCCATATAATTTTGCGAATAATATTTGGATTTCGTATTTTCAAAAACCATTATCTTTATATGGTCAATGTTTTTCAGCAAGACTATTATTTATTATCTAGTCTTATAAAATAATACATCACTACCGGAAATGATATAAAATAACCAGGGATAGTCCATGGCCTACGAATCTGAAGGAAATAATGCGTTATCATACATGTAATTGTTTGAAACTTTCATATATTTATTTATACTTTATCTATAAAATAATAGTTATCAACAATGAAAGGGTTATTTTAAAGAATATGAAGTTTAATAACCTATTAGTGGTTTTGTTTAAGACAAAAAAGGGATATTTTGAATGTACCCTTTAAATGTTATGTGATTAAATTTAGTTTGTGAATTTATTTAAATATCTTTATAAACGTATAGTAAAATTATGGTTAATTAATTTTAGTAATAATATAAAATATTATATTGTGTGCCCAGGGCCAGTGTAACAACAGACTTTACTTGCCTGTGCAAGGGTCAATTGCCATCCACTATTTTCATTCTCTATTATACAATCATAAAACTTCTCTATTTACTACTGCAACTCAAAATCACAAAGCCACCACAATTTTTGACACACACAATTTTAAGAACCCTACAAATCTCCAGTAATTATTTCATAAAACATATTTATTATAAGCATTCTTTAAATATTACTAACGTTCAGCACGAAAAGTTAAAAGTTTATCAAATAAAACTTGTCCTATTTCTGTTAATGGCCTGCGTCCCGGTAGTCAGATGGTCGTTGTTTCTGTGTTTGGTAATGAGTGGAAAATTGTAATGGTTCTCTTGTCTTACAACACGTTATCTGTGGACAATATTTCTACAAAGTCTGAGAGTGGGGATTACGAAGTTAATCATTTAGATAGCCTTTTGATAATAATCATGATTTAAGATCAAAGCTGATGGTCAGAAGTATAATGATGAAAATTAATTTTCTGCAAGTTGCAGATGTACTTCTAATTACAACGGGATTTAAAATGATGGAGCTGAAGGGCGTTTTATTGGTTGTGAAGATATGTCAAAGAGTAATAAGCCATTAATGTGTTACATATCAGAAGAAAGAATAATGCGAAGGGTTTTTAACAACAGAACAAATATAGTTTTAAAAATAACATTAATTATGAGAGGCATATACATACTTATAAGACATTTTAAACATTAATAAAGTACAGACACAGGACATGTATTCCACACATACCATCCCATGAGAGCTCTCAAGAGTGAACATTCACCAAACAATGTAGGTAACAAGTCATAATGTGCCTTAATCAGGTTAAAAAGCTTCCATCGGATGGGGGTGGGAAACTCAGTGAAGAGCCACCTTACGTTTCATTCTAACCTAGACAGCCTTAACAGATTTTTAGAATAATAACATAAGACATGACCTATCACCGTGTAAGGGGGTGCTAAAGAACAAAGTATAAACACAAGAGCTGAATATAAAACATAAATTGATGAACTTAAGACAATTAGTATTCTGAGGGGAAGGGGTTATTTAAGGGGGTAATGGCATGACACATAAATAGGTATCATCCCTCATTACTAATTAAGCCATAGGGTATGTATTGTGACCTCCCTTAAAAATAAATCATTAGACTGTAATCTACAATTTCGACTACCATAAGCGATGGAACATTCAAACTAAGCCTCTCTTAGTAAATAACGTAAAACTAAAATTAAGATATAGCTGAGACAAAGGATTAGGAACGTAAGGGAAATAAAGACCACTCACGATCACCTATTTGGTGGTGCGAGAGGAATAAAAATAACAGATTTATTAACACTTAAAACTCAGGCTTATCACTAAGGGAAAAGCTGCTGTGCGTAAAACCTTGACCAACATCACGATACAAAGGCCTAAACTATATCAGAAATGTTCTTTCCCCTTCATCAAAGACATCCCTCATGGGTATCCATATCCAATAGTGGGGTCTACTAACCATTCTTTAATACATCTGTGGAGAGGGGTAGGGAGTTGTATTCACCAATTCCCCTTATGCTATCGCTAGAACTAGCTGATGCTTTTGAGAAGAATGTCAATGCCACCTTATAGATGATCACATCCAGGTGTTGGAGGCGTGACACGACCATCAGGAGTCCAGTAAGGATTCGGGTAAGGATACTAAGCATCCTCAAAGAAAGTTAAGACGCCAAGTGGAAGTCTCCAAGTATAATTCTACCCTTAATATCCTTCCTCAAGAACGCTTTAGGATCCATCTCGACAGCCTTAAGCCTTGACCAAAATGATATACATCAGCCCACAAACATGGGGGTAGATGTGTAAGAACTGTTTGGATTGTGTTTAAATCTTTTTTTTTTTGCATCTGTCCGCTTACAGAAATAAATGTTTCCAGAAAAATATCTGCCTGTTTTGGTTTTCCATCTAGGATGGAGAGCACACATACATTTGCTAGCGTACACGTCAGTATAGAAGATCGTTGCAGGCAGATATGTGATCATTGACAAAGTGCGTTGCCCTCCTTATCAAATCAGTTTTGCTATAGAAAGCTGAGTGACTTATACAATGTTGACTATTCACCAATGCCCCCTCCCCCAAACCCCACTTTATCGTCTTCTCTTTTTGTTCACACTCCTGCCATATAGTTAAAGACTCAAAAGATCTAAATTACTCACAAAACTTCATTGTCGAATTACTTTATTTGAAAAATAAGATTGTAAAAATAGGATTAAATAAACAATATTTAAAACAACAGAATGTCTTATTAATAAATAAATAAATTGTCTAATAATTGTTTTTAAAAGAATACTCTAAGGTGAGTTTATATTTATTTTCATCTGAACTACCAATAAAATTATTCTTTTAATTTATTTGAGTTCAAATTTTATTTTAGAGCAATATTTTGATATACTAATCCATATTTTCACTTAACCAGGGTGACCTCTCCTCTAATTGATCCACACCTACACTGGCGCTGACTGCTAGGACTGAAACAAGTGTACGTCGTCCCAACATCGGTCATATTTTTTTCCTGCTCAAATCTTCCCAACTATCTAGAGTTTCTCTCAGGCTCATTACACGCTGGGAGGTTGCTCGACTTATTTCTGATCTCCTTCAATCACTCCTGAAATAAAGTAATATGTTTCTATAGTCATCCCATGATATTCTGTAAATTTATTCGGATGTTCCTGCAATGGAAAACTCGTAGTGAAATACTTACTTTCACTCCTATTCATATTAAACTCATGCATCCACGTCCTTTTTTGCATATTTTTAAACATAGATTAATACAACACTGAGGTTAAATATATGTAACCAGCACAAACTCCAGCAGCGACATCACTCAAATCCTTTTAAACTCACTATTCTTTTTTAGTAATTAGCGTTTTGCAATAGATTTTAAAGTAGTAAAAAAATTGTTTTTTCCCCTCGGTAATAACCAATATGTATTTATTTAACTGCAGATTACTGGGATCCAAACGGTTTGAACGACTTCCTAGATACAAGTAGCAATACTATAGCAACTAACTTATAAGTAAACAGCTTAATACACAATATTTGTTTGCGTCCTCTCCTCCCTAAACCACCGTTGTTTCACTGACATACCAAAGCCTTCTGTCAACTTACCATTTCAAGCTTAACCAAAAAGAATTTTAGCTCTTATATTCGTAGTTGAGTATTGAAGGATATTATCCTTTTTTATTTTAGTCATTATAAACATTTAAATCCAAAAAGAAGAGAGACAATTACAATTGTCTCTTTGCCACCTATTAAATTCACGTTTGCAATGTGCTTGATCAAATTTTTATAAGATATTCAGCTGCCGCCTTAGGATTTCGTGCATGCCCTAGTTTGAAATTATACACATTTGTGAATAAAAAAGTGACCCAGGCATTAGGCTAGAACAGTAAGGGATAAAAAATTAAATGATTAAATTCATCGAAAAATAGAGTTTTACTTAATTCTAAAATAAATAATTTCTAAAAATAAAAAACCTAATTCTGACTATTAAATTTACCACTCTAAATATAAAATTATTTTCTAACATCAATATAATTTTTTTATTAATTTATGTTACATTGCAACCATGATTTAAGACATTTTTTCCCCAATACTTTATTTAAAGCTAGATTTCTTGTATCGCAAGCATTGTGGTGGTGGTGGTGGTGTTAATGGTGGTGGTGGTAAACCTGTTTACCTGTTGTGATTGTAGTTAAAGCTGTGAGCTAACAGATGGCGTTGGCATATAGAAACCGTCAATTTAGTGTTGAAAAAAAATTGCGCTCTTCTGAGCAATTATATGTTTTATGATTTTTAAACGAAAATAATGTGAATAACGGATTTCATTCGCATTTATTACAATGTGTTTTAATTTTACAGATATTTCTTGGAAGCATTCAAATATACCGACATAATAATTAAACGAGGAAATTATATTGTTGCTTTAGCCGCTTGCGCGAGGAAAACCCTAAATATTTGCACATGATTATTTGTTTGTTGATCCATTGGTCCCGGGTTAAATTCCTGGCATGGTTGAAAATCTATCATTGGTGAAATGTTGGGTTAACCTTTTATAGTGATAAATAAACTGCCGTGGACTGTATTTTGTATCTGTCCTAGGGTTTAAGTGTATGTACTACACACACTTTGCGAATGTTGGTATCATTTATATTAAACAGTTAAATAAAGTATATTTAGGTAGAATTGTATTAACATATTGTATTAATAACTAAAGTAGTTTGAAATTTAAAAGTAATATATTTATTATAGAATTTAAAGAAGGAAAATAAACCGGTGTATGTTAGCAAAAAAGTAAAATATTCTTGGAATAATTGCATTTAAAGATTTACCTGGCATGGATGAAAATCTATCATATGTGAAATGTCGGTTTAATCTTACATAGTGATAAATTAACAGCCATGGATTGTATTTTGTACCTGTATTTGTCTTAAGTTAAATTATATCGCTGGTTATATGTCATGAATCAAAAGTGACTCGATTGAGATAATCCAATATTTTTTTGCATGGTATTTTGTTTAATTTATCTCGTGCAAGAACAGTAATATTAACGTACTTTATGTTTCAATTGTATTTTATTTCACACACTTGGCGAATGTTGGTATCATTTTTTATAAACATTTAAAGAAATTATGTTTAAGAATGTTTGTATTAACATATTATATTGTGTCGGGCTAGTTTAAATTATCCCAAAACCTAGTTAGCTCAACCTCCAACAAAGTAGATATCAACTCTACTAGAACAGTGGATGGGATTGGACTATACGATAGACTAGCCATGTATTAGCCAATGTGGTGGTTGTTTGTGTGATCGTCGTTGATGGTCCATATTTAACACGACTGGAATGGTAACTCACGGGAAAATATTGGAATACATGATTTCATGTTTTGGTTCTCTCATTTACTGCTCTTCGCACATACACCGATACTCGCATAGGGCATTTACCCCTCGAGCGTTGTCGCTCTGAAACGTGATTAGTCGACCCCCCTTTTCTTCCTATCCTAGTCGAATGTAAATCGGGGAGCCTATTTAATATGATGTATCGCCTTGAATAGAAACAGATCTATATTCATTTCTCAGCAGAACATATTATAAGGTTTGTGTTTCTCCGTTTAAGCTGCTAGCAACAAGAGGTGTCATCTGCCCAGGGTAATATGGCGTCGGACTCAGCCGTATCCAGGATCAGCACAAGGTAGCCTCATGCCACTTAGAGGAAATTCAACCTGATAACTAAGAGGTCTGTATACTCGGCTTAGAGAGATGGTCTGTTAATTAGCGCATACATATTATAATCCCTCTAGAGATTTTAGGATTATATCTACTAGTCACGTTCTGACTATGATTAAATAATCCTAGCCAAGAAGTTGGCTTTACTTTTCTATGTATTAATCCGTCGCTTAACGACTCAGCAACATATATATTTTATTTAAATTGTTATTCATATTTAATAAGTATTTATGTCAAAATATATATATAGAACAACTGCGAGCCATTTGGTTCCCTTCGAATTTTTTTTTATCTTATTCCAGCGTGGGATTACATCTTGTAGGTCTAGCTAGACCTTTCCGGTTCCTTGCCGTTTCATGAGTCGGCTAGTACTATTAGGATGAACAGTTGACTGGATATTGTGTAGACACAGTAAACTAATTTATGATACCCTCTAATGACTTAGCCATTACTTAATAGTCGCTTAGAGACTCCTTGTTGATATTTTTGTTGTATACTAAGTCTATCCACACTAAAGTTGTATTTTTGATAAAATGAAACTCTCAGTCTCCCTTTTTACTGGGGTAATGTCAGAACCAGAAATTAAGATTTATATACTAGGAGTTCATATTTAATTAGGACTTTTCCGAAGTCAATTTCCTAGTTTTCTCTTTGTTCAGGAACATTCCGTATTTTACCTATTTGTCCTTGATTGGCCTTTTAAGGCACTTTTAATTGTGTGTATTTAAAACAACATAGACTGGTTCCTTAAGATACTTCGAAAGAATGCGACAGCGTTCTAATTATACATTGTTTTCAAGTTTGTATTGTATGACATGTACTTGTCCTTTCAAAATTAACACCTCGCCGCCCTCGCCCTCAAGAATTGGGGATCAATATTAATACCAGAAGTATTTTAAAATTTAAAAGTTATACATACAATTATATTTATCGTAGCATTTAATGAGGAAAAATAAATCATGCGTAAGTTTGCAGAAAATAAAATAAACTATTTAAATTTAATATGATTGGATAAATTATATTTAAAGTGTTTACTTTGTAGTTAGTTTTACTTGTGATGAAATTCAAACTTTCATGTTTTAACTCAAATGGATGTTGGATATACCTAGACTCCCTTCCGCTTCTCAATCCGGTGAATGTGCGGCCCCTGCCACCATAGTCCCCACCCACTTGTGCTAACTGTGCAACCACTGGGACAAGATGAGAGGGACCAACGCGCAGCTCGCGACCCACCTTCACGCAGCACTACAGCCGGGATTCAGTGGCCCGGTAAATAAAGTTGGTGGAGGTCTGTCTCAAGGCATCTCTCTTCTAATAGTTTAGGAGAGAAAAATAACTGATACGTTTCTTTTATACTTGAGTAGAAGTTACCGTACATCTTGGTAAAACAGCAAGCAATCGTGTCACATTAAGCTGGCTTGAAGAGAAAATTACTGTTTAGCTCAATCGGGTGCATGATCATGTTGTCAACGCTGATCATCATGTCGGCTTACTTTTGAACAGCACGTACTCTACGTCGAAGCCTGTATATGTCTCATTTAGCCGGACAGATCAGTCAGACGCGAAAAAGTAATTCGAGTGTTGCAGAATAATAGCTTGTTCTTAATTACGGCACCATTGTACAATAAGCTCAGCCATTTTAAAGAGCCTCATGGGAGTGCAGGTCATTGTGATAGACTCTCCCCGGATGCCACATACAGTAGATGAAATAAATTAATCATTACAATGAAAAATGGTGGTGATATACTTTGCCATGCCCGTGTTAATGGAAATTACCCTCCGAGTTCATAATGTCAAGGCCTATGATGTAAAATTTATTTTAAAGTACATGTATGTAAAATCTGTACTCCAGAGATCATAATGAACGGTGGGAAAATAATGTCCATACGTTACGACCCACTCCACTTTATTGACCCACTAGATTTTCTCCTGATGTTCTTGTCCAAGATGCCCAAAACATCCGTATTGGATGATTCCTTGGCCAAGGGACATATCCTCCATTTTTATAATAAAAATATAGAATGTGATGTATAGGTGCTCCTTGCTGCCAAAGGAGTATTACGGCATCAGTGAGATGTTATTTGAGGGAAAGTAGAAATTTGGGAAGTGGTATGACGTGCTGGTCAGATAATATTATGTATCTGATTTTAACCACGAGTTGGAACTGTATTTCGTGAAAGATGTAGAGAATCTACGGAAGGCCTGTATAAAGTTTAGAGTTAAGCTTTTGGAAAACACAAAGGTGGATCCTTTCAGAGAGGCGTATATGATTGCAGGAGTGGACATGTTGTTTTACCACCGAAGTCATATTAAGGAGAATACCATTGGTATAATGCATAAAGGTGGATACCAGTGTGCAGACCAACAGTCGCACGTCACTGTATAATGGATTTGCTGGGAGGCCCATCAACGCCATGTCTCTATCCAACATGCGGGGAATAGCCGTGAGGAATATGTACTAGGGTGACATGTATACAGTGCTATTAAAGCTGGAGATACCCCCCCCTCGTCCTCCAATTCTGGGGCTAGGTACCCTTTCTGCTATCCTGACAACAACACCTCTATCAAAAACAGCCACTACGCGACCATGGAGAGGCGCTAGGAAGCAAGCATGGCCTGCGTGGAGAAAGTTAAAAATTCCGGCTATATGGTCGTAGAGATGTGAGAGTAAATGTTTAATACGATGAAAAGCTCATACAAGGACTTGAAACAATTTGTGCTCCAACACAATGTGTACAGAAATGAGCCCCTCAGTTACAGGGATGAATTATTTGGAGGGCTTACAAATTGTATCAAACCCTTCCACGAAGCAGACCTTTCTTGTGGAGAGAAAGTCAAGTACATGGACGTGTGTTATCCTTACGTTTGCAAGTACAAAAAAGATCCCATCGGGCACCCTAAAATGCACTTGAATACAAATTACCCATGTATAGAACAAGTAAAAGGCAGAGCCAAATTTACCGTAACGCCTCATCGGGATTTATTCATGCCCGTATGGTCTACACTGGAGCATGACAAGTTAATGTTAAACTTGTGCAGGAAATGCGCGGAAGAGAAGCTTCAGTTATGATATAGATACACTTAGATATAAATAAATATACAATATCAATAAAAAGCTAAAATATATATGTAGCAGTGTCGTTTAGCGACGGATTTCTACATAGCAAAGTAAAGCCATCTTCTTGGCTATGGTAAACTAATCATAGTTAGAATATGACTAGTAAATATAATCCTAAAATCCATAGTGTAATTGTAATACTTGTGCTCTAATTAACGGACCATATCTCTAAGCAGAGTAGACAGACAGTGTAGTTCTCAGGTTTAATTTCTTCTAAGTGGCGGGAGGCTACCTAGCGTTTATCCTGGCCACGGCTGAGTCCAATTCCATAATTTCCTGGACAGATGATAACTATATTTGCTTGTAGTTTAAATGGAGAAAAACAAAGCTTTTAATATGCTCTGCTGAGAATTGAATATAATTCTGTGTCTATTTTAGGCGATATATCATATTAAATAGGTTCCCCTATTAACATCCGGCTAGGATAGGAAGAAATGTGGGGTCAACCAATCACGTCTTGGAGCAACAGAATTCGTAGAAGTGGATACTTGAAAATGGTATTGACGCATGCGCGAAGAGCAGATGATGAGAGAACCAAAACAATAAATAATTTATGTCAATATTTTTCCTAGAGTTACCATTCCAGTAGAATTATATGTAGCCCATCAACGATGATCACGCAAAACCACCGCATCGGTTAGTCCATGGTAAGTTAAATCCCATACACTGTTCTTGATGCAATGTTATTTACTTTGATGGATGTTGAGTTAATTTAGTGTGTGGCCTAATTACAATTAGCCTGACACAGTCTCTACTTCACCAAATATTCAGCTACTGACTCCATCTAGTCAACTAGATCTACAGGTCAGTTTCGATCCAAAGACTAATCTGATTCATGTCCAAAAGTCACCGTATGTTACCAACATTCTACTAGCCTTTCCCACGCAAATGTACATCTACACAAAAATATAGTCGATCCTCAGTCCAAAAGTGACATTGTGGTACCATATTTACGTATCGTCGATATCAACAACACCAACTATGTCTACGGTATATATAAGACAGTTAGCTAAACTTTGTTACACTACGTGCCAGTACTAAGAAAGGCAATCGTAATCCAGGAAATCAATATAATACAGACACGGGTGAACCTGTACCAATCAAATTGGAAAAGTGTTTGTAAAATTTCATTTTCAACGATGATCAACATTAACTGTCCCTAACAGAGATACTAAGTAAACCAGGCTGGAACAAGAATATCTTCAATCTACCACCGTGTTCCCTATCAAAGCGGGCATGAAATATATAGTTTTTCCAATGGTCTTTTCAAGAAATTCATACCATTGTTGAGAAGCGGTACTAAAGCATTGGAAAACAGGCGCATCATACTGGTATCGACATGCTCTCTGATGTCAATAATCATTGTCACCTTTTCAAAGAGGCCATATCTCAGCGTGTTGGTGAGACTGGAACAAACCTGAAACGCTAGACAGAACAGAAGAGTGACACGGTGACGTACGGTTCAGGTTATAAAAGGCGTTGTAAGAAGAACTGACATTAGTCTTCTTTCGTATCCCGATTAAAAAAAGGTCAAGAGAGAAGTGAAAGATTTTTCAGTTGAAATGTATTTTCTACACTCCCAGTCCTGCGAGTGTGCTATCAGTGAACTCGATCGCTTTTCCGTAGCACCCACCAAAACCAGTCTTAAGTGGGGTATGGATCCAAATCAATTCAGTCTCTTCCCTCACCGATGGTTGACCCATTGAATTTATCGTTTCTGGTCAAGGAAAGTTCTATATCGATCTTTCACAGACCATTCTCTACCTCAGGACGGTTACCTTGAAACCAGACTGAGATGCTTTCACCAATGTGGATCAAATTACTTCCGTCAACAATTAGTTACATTCGCTATTCACAGAGGTGGATGGGTTTCTAAACCAAAAACAATTATCACAGACTGGCAACACGTATGCTTATAGATCTTACATTGATACGCTGCTCAAATACAACAGTGTAACCAAAATAACACATTTGATTTCCAGTTTGTCTTTCGCAGACAGCCCCGGAACCTTTGAGGATGTTAGCGCCCTTGACAAGGGATTTGAGGCTCATTGGAAACTCACAGCAAAAAGTAGGGGTATCTAAGTGGTGATGTTTTTAACCAATATAAATACATTTACAACGAAACCAAGCTCAGAGTCAAGTAGGTCCAATTCAGAGAGGGGTTTCGTATTATGGCCTTTCCTGAAATACCGTACTTTAAGGTTCTCATCTTTGAATACCCTCTTCTAGTGCGACGTGTCAAAGTAGCACCTTCTATACGTTTAGCACATGCAAAGTCATTAAAATTTAGTCCCGCAAAGTATTCCATTACGCACGTGGAAGTAAAAAAAACACTATTCCTATGGGTGTGGAAGGGAAATCACTGTACAACGTATTCACGGGACAGTTACCCAAAGGAAGGATCGTGGGATTTGTATCAAACACTGCGTTCAAACAAGAACCCATTAAATTTCCTAGCTTAAGGCATGAGTCATTTCTTGGTGTACTTTGACGAGGATCCGGTGCCGTCAAAACCGTTACTTCCCAATTTTTCGAACGGCAAATATGTCATGTCCTACCACACGCTCTTTTCAGAAACGGATAATAATTTCATGAACGAAGGTAGCGACATCCCACGGGAAGCCTTCCCTAAGTGATATCATCTTATGGCTTTCAATCTCACAACTAAACTGTCCGCCCACACGATTCGCATTGTAATTTGACGAGGCATAGTTATATGAGCATCGATGTGACCGTCAACAGAGTTCTCACAAAAACTGTCA
The DNA here is from genome assembly GCA_902141385.1 of Timema californicum. Lineage (NCBI taxonomy): Eukaryota > Metazoa > Arthropoda > Insecta > Phasmatodea > Timematidae > Timema > Timema californicum. The sequence goes on along the minus strand of CABFOW010000001.1, from coordinate 412,861 downwards.
ACTGTAACGTGAACGGAGACTTAGCTAACATTATCACCAACAACAAGGATTGAAAAGTTTTGACTAATTTTGGGAGTAAATATAAACGACTTTCCGACCCTTAGATCGTCAATTAACACATGAATGTCATTGTAGATTTCCAAAGCTTCATCGACGTTTGCGAAGAGTTATCATCAAGGAACTGAGTGTTTTTACTGTTTGCGGAATATTACTTCAACATAGGGTGCTAAAACCCCTCTATACCCGCGAGGAACTCTCCTTCACTGCTAAGAATCAAGCTGACTACATCGTTAACAAACTGCACGGTATTCCCTGGTATAGCAGTGTTGTGGACTACAGCCTGCATGAATCCCTAATCTACCGTGCAACAACGCGTGCATAAATCTTCTACGTCTGGCGGGCAGAAAAGAAAATGTTTCTAGCTAAATACACGCTTATGCCTGTCGTAGATCTGTACGACAGAGGTTGTTCGTCTTTGAACACACTTAAAAAGAAACGCACCATTCGCATTGTACAAAGTTATGTTATAAATTGATGTTCGGCCTCTATCGTATGAGAACTTCAAGATTGGATTATTGAAGATGGACACCTACACAGTAAGACGTGTGGTGAAAACAAACACGTAGTTTCGTTCTGTACGATCGGTTGTTTTCCCTGCTGATCAACTACTCGCAAGAATTGCTCGACCTGCAACTCTCATCATCAACACTAATACACACACCAAGTCTGGGACGTATTGGGTCAACATCTTTATTGACAAAAATGGTGTGAGAGAATAATTTGACAGCTATTGTTTTCCACCCCGTATTTAGTCACATCTGGCATGTAAACGCAAAAACAGTTTCCGCATGACTCATAAATCGATACAACTTCAAGATCTTTACGGTCATTGCTGTTTCATATATCATTTCTATCACTCAAGAAAATTCCAATGAAAGTATCCTAGCCTTATTCTCGCCCACAAATCCTGCAGTCAACGACGCTAAGGTGTTAGATATTCAAATACATTTTTCAAGACGCTATGGTTCTGCCACCCCTTAAGAAACTGCGTCCAATCAGAGCTCGCCTTGTCTTCCCCTCATCGGCTATAAAAAGGGCGTCCCCTTGAAGAATACTGGGCCCAGGAAGCGACCGGCCCCGAGAGGGAAGAAGTTGGTATCGTGTGTTGGGGGAACCTGCGTCATCAGCAGAATTTTGTGGCCCTTAGTGGCTAGGGGTATCGAAGATTTCCATTCGAGGGGACTAAAGGCTCCTCCGGTTAGGAAGGAGCTCGTGCCGGGTAGCAAGAGGGCCAGGGCCAACAGGGCTGGCGTGACCTACCAAATTTCCGGGGTGGTGGGCGCTAAATCCATCCTATAGGGTGTAGAAAGCAGGGCCCCTTTAACTAATGGAGGTGAGCGTGCCACTGAACGCACCAAGAAAGTGTCACCTTATGGTGACAAAATCGACCCTTTCTATGGCCAAAATGATGACCAGCGGGGCCTCACCAATCACCCTAAAGAAGATCGCAGATGGCCAGGGTGAAGTCAGTGGGGCCCCTTTAACTACCGGAGGTGCGCGTGCTGCTGACGGACCCACCGGGGCTTCGGGTAATGCACCCTTGGGTCCTGGCTCGTTGGTCAGTACCGGCCACTTACAAAGTGTCGGCACCAATGACAATGCGGGCGCGTTCAGCGGGGACCCTCCAACTATGGGAGGATAGAGTGCCAATGATGGTTAAAAATAACTTGATACCATTTTCAGGGCCAAAATCCCGCAAACTGGGAAGAATGGTGAAACCTCTCACCAGCACGATTGGGGGAAACCTAACGGTGCCAACGGAAGCCCTGACCAAGAGGAGCCTAGCCATATTCTGCCAGTAAAGACTGCTGCAAGCGGCGCTGACGTAAGCGTTATCACAAGGGCCTCTAAAACCCGCGTCAACTTCGAAATCTCCTGCCAAGGGTTGTGAGTAGGAAAGAAACGCCCGGCTGAATGTTCTTCAGACTCGAAAGACCGGGTCACACGCTTTGCGTGTGTCGAGAGGTCCTGTGATTCTGTAAAGGTGAAGGTACTGTCTTCAGGAGCAAACCTCCCGTTGATTAGTGCTGAGTCAGACTATGGGTCTGATGATAGGTCTGAGGTATTTCAAACCATAAGACTCCAACAAAGGGGTAAGGCTGGCAATACCAGGAAGATACCGGTGTGTAACCCTAACCATTTAAATGTTAGCTCTGGTGATGAGAGTGAAGACAACGGTCACCCAGGACAGGGTGTGCAAGCGCTGGGAAATGGTGCCAAGCGGCGGAGGCTTAAGGGTATCAACGCAAGCTATGCCACACTCCAGCCTGGTACTAGTGGTTCTGGGCCGCCTCACAAAGCCAAGGGGAAGATCCCTCCCATCATCTTGTGTGATGTGGAGGACTACTTCAAGGTAGCGAGGTATATCCGATTCAAAGTTCGAGAGCCTGTAGAGTTGGTCAGGCAGCCGGGAAATTGAGTGCTTCTCAAGTGCTGGTTGATTGGTTGATTGATTAAAGCGCCCTCCAGAAGTTCTTGCCGAGCTTGGGGATCCAGCATTTTTCCTACGAGCTGATACGGGAGCGACTGGTCAGGGTCGTGGGTAAGTGACTCTTGACACGAAGATATCTTGGCAACATCCAGGAAGAGCTGGTGGAGATGGGTTTCCCCGTAAAATCTATCACACAGATTTTCTCCCAGTGGAAACGGGATAAGAATACTTAAGATAGTCAGCGGTTGCCAAACTTTGTTGTCTCTCTGAATCCCGGGGAACATATCACAATTCTGTACTCCAAATCAGTCCTGTGCGGGCTCCGCGTCAAGGTTGAGAAATACAAGTTTCCAGGCGGCTTGGTTCAATGCTAGAATTCTTTCTGGTTTTGGTATGTCTGGAAGGATTCTTGCGCTAACTCTAGGTGTGGGTTCTGTGGTGGTGACAACGATAGAGGTGGGTGACCTGACGAGAAACTATCTCCCCCGAAGTTCTTGCACTGCTCAGGAGCTCACTCCTTGTTGTGGCAGGGATGTCCCATGTACTAGTCCTTGCGGGAGGCAAGGACTGTGCGGGCGTCCATGGGTCAAGAAAAGAGAACGGATGGTCTAAGTGAAAGCCAGAAGCCACCAGGCACGTTGCGGTAGGAAGGTGACCGTGACTCCAGCTCCAACACATAAGCCACTGGTGCTATATTTCGCCAGTGTCTTGTAAGGGAGACCAACCCCTCCACCTGAGGCCGAGGCAACTGCCAAAGCCACCATACCAGAACTGGTGGAATCCGGTTCTTCCTTTTTGTCGAGGACCCGTCCAAGACCCCTCCTCTCCCAATCCCAACACCCATTACTTCCTCTCCCGCAAACCGCACCTACATCCCCACCCATTTGCCCCCTTCCAACCCTTTTCTAAAACTCCCAACTCCTACCCTTGTCACCCCTTCTACCATTACACCCAACCCGCACCCCACACCTTCCCTTGAGAATTATACTGCAAAGCTCAAAAAGTACATTGAGTTTCTCAAGAGAATACCGAGACTGGATCTATGGGAATTTTCTTCGAGTCTCTTGAGGTAGGTCTAGGAATCTCCTAGGAGTAGCCGTGGCCACCTGTTCATGGAGCACATCATCCTAAATCTGGTATATCATAGCAGTACACCTGAATAGAGGACTACCAGTGCTGAAGGAGCTCAGGGTCGCACTCTAGAACGCCAACGGTGTTGCGGTGAAGAAGGATGTGTTTCCTGGCAAAGCATCATTTGGATATGATAGTGTTGGGAGAAACCCACTTTCGCTCCGCAATGATGTTCTCGTTAGAAGAGTTCATCTGCCATTGGAGAGATTGAGTGGGGTATGTGGAAAGGGGTGGGACGGTGGTCCTGGTCCGGAGGGACCTTTACCATCACGTAATCTCAATTCCTCCCCTCCAACACATGGAAGTAACGGCTATCCAACTGGTGACCTTGACCGGTCCCCTGCATCTTATTTCCATCTACTTCCCTCCCTTTTGCCTGTTCAACCGGGATACGAGGTCAGACATGCTACTTCGAGGGAGTCGGTGGTGACTTCAACGCTAAGCACACGTCATGGGTATCTAGGATTATGTGCGCTCATGGCTGATCGCTTCGCCACGTCATGGTTCTACACGGCTTGGTGGCTTTCAGCCCTCCCACCACTACCCACTTCCCACACATCACCGTAGATTCCCGGACGTCCTATACTTCGTTGTCTCCAGAGGGATAAGAAGGTGGTTAGTGCTGAAGTCTCTAGCCGGTCACAACCCCATTCTCGTGAATCAGGGACGCGCAGTTTCCTTCATTGACCTTCCTAAAAACCTAACCTAAAGCGCACTGATTGGGACATGTTCACGAATATGTTGAAAGAGATGTTGGGACTCACGCCAACCTTTAGAAAAACAGCATAAATCGATCGCGGTGTGGAGCTCATAGCTTCCACCATCAAAGGGTCACTCGAAGCTTCGATGCCAAGGCACCGTCGTAAGAGGGCGCCACAGGCTTCTTTGCCCGATTCTATCCTCAGGCACGTCCGGGAGAAAATCGGCTGAGGAAGGCTTGGCAAATCTCAAGGGACCCAGTAGACAAGGCCAACTGGAGCCTCGAAGTCCATGTGGTTCGCGAGATGGTCTAAGAATAACGGAACAGTGTCTGGGAGGACAAGACTTTGCGTGGAGGACAAGTCCTTGTGGAGCAAGACGATGAACTTGATGCGGGTCACCGCACCAAGGCCACCTATTGTAGTTCGTAACTATGTGGCCAACTCCAATCAGGAGAAGGTCGATGCACTCGCTGAGCAGTTAGAGGTTCAATTTGTACAGACTGACGACCCGTCAGACCTGGTGCAAATTGCGCATGTGACTCAGGTCATCGTTGCGGTCTTATACAGACCCTTAGATGAACCTGAACCCACAGAGGTGACAGAAATGTCACGAGAGTCAGCCGCTCTAAAACTAAACAAGGCCCCCGGACATACCAGTAACAATAACGTGGTCCTCAGAAAGCTGCCCTTGGAGACGATTAACTTACTCGTGGACTTATTCAACGCCGTACTGCTCCTGAGTCACTTCCCCGAGCTCTGAACGCACACCAACGTCCTATGCTTTCATAAACCGGCTAAGGATCCAGCCCTAGCTTTCTCTCACCAACCTATCAGCTTGTTCGACTGCATTTGTGCAAGTTGTTCTAGAGAATATTACTGACGAGACTGACCCGACATGTACGCGAGGTGGGCCTCTTGGTGGATGAGCAGTTCAGCTTTTGGAAAGGACACGCTACGTCTCACTAAATCATCCAGCTCTTGGAGCAGGTCACAAGGAACCACAACATCAAAAGGCTGACTGGTGTTGTCTTTCTCGACGTGGCAAAGGCCTTCGACCGTGATTATCTCGAAGGTTCTACTTTTCACACTCCTCTTCCTAAACCTTTCCTTCTACCTATTTAAGGTTGTACAATCTTATATATCCCACCGCCCATTCACCACTACGTTTGAGGCATGCTATTGTGATTGTGATTGTGATTCGTGCCGGTCATAATCACGACAGTAACAGAAGCGATCATACATGATGGAAGATCAATACATTTGCACCCGAAAATCAAAGCCGGTAAAGTCTCTCGCCACCACCAGTATTTTCAACACTTTGTTTCCGCTGGACGAAGTCGACGCAATACGAGTCATCGTAGGCATGAGTGGCAAGAGAATTTGTACAACCTATCTCCATCTAGAAAAATGCTGAGTGAATTGTGCGGAGTTTAACCGTACAGAGGGGCAAGAACTGGGCAAATACAAGTTGATGAAATCAAAGTTTTTCAGCAACACGCAGCATCCTCAAAGATTAGTCTGACTTATCATGGAATCTTTCTGAGACACATGTGCGGTGACCATATGGTTGTCATCAGCGAGAAACAAAGCGCTATACTCAAACGTGTCACCTATCTAGCACCTATATGAGCGCGTCTTTGGGAGGTGTGCGGCCTCATCGACGTTGCAGTCGAATGATGGTATGTGGGGTCAACACCCTTCGCACGATACTGTAACGATTTTATCGACACACTCGACTTGGGTGTATGCGACACACTAACAGAATCATCGGATGCCATCGATCTCGAACAGATACTGTGGAAACACACATTAGAAACCTGTATCTTATCAGTGCTACCTACTATACATGTCAAGTTGTCAGTTTTGACTATTATATGTTTGAATGTGATCTAAGAATGATTTTATCAACACATCTAAGCGACATCTTATAAAAGCATCTGAATGTATATATGCGTCATTTCTGTAAATATGTATGATAAATATTATGTATTTCTGTGAAACCTTTAATGTACTATATATATATTGTAATATCGTGTTTTATTCACGCAAAACCTGTCTATCCCTTACCTTATCCCAACAAGTAGGGTACCCATATATGAATCTCGACTTATCAAGCCACCAAATCGGTGCCAGGTATGAGTCTTCAGGGAAAACCCATTGAGACTTAATTAAAGGTCGGGATCTATTCCGGTCGTGACTTGTCTTGTCACTCCACCAAACTGGGCCAGGGCTGCGATGACGTCACTGAGAAAAAAAAACATTATCATATAGATGGGAGAAGGGTGAGGTGGAGGGTAGAGAAACCAAAATAGATTCAGGGGCTTGAAAGAGGAAGACATTGCTCACACTCTATTTTAAACGTGATGGAGAGAAAGGATGCTACTGCACGCTACCGCCCTCACTAGCAATGCCAACATTTTATGGGACGTCACGGGGGGAGTGCCCGATGCCAGAGACTGCACGTTCCCCCACCAATAATTAAAAAACTCCCACGCCATGGACTGCACTTTCTCCTAACAATAAATAAAAAACTCCCACCCAAAACCCTTCCCTCTGGGACACACAATCAAATGGGGCACACATTAAAAACTTTTGGGGCACAGATAAAATCACATGAGCACACATCAAAAATCCAATTGAACAAAAAATGGAGCAAGATATCAATTGGGGTGAAAAATGAAATGGACCAAACCAGACAGGCTCTTTGGTCAAAGGTAAAGGGTCAAATTGCGGCCAAAGCCCCCCCCCCTCCCACGCTATTTATTATATTATTTTATCTTTTTTGTTAAATTACATTGTTTCGCGTGACGGATCATCACACTACAGATCGGGTGAGTATCCGCGCTAATGCAACAAATCTCAATGCTCCTAATCTGATTAAAACAGACGTGCATTACCCCCCTTACGATTAGCAGTGTGTATTCTCCCAATGGCTTTACCTTGAGATTATTTAATATATTACTCTTTACAATTACAATCCAACGTTACAAAATAATTCTCCTGGTTTCAAGAGTTTTCCTAAGTATGTATCGTAACCGCAACCGCACTACTGAAAACTTCGAATATGAACCGCAAATGATATAATATGTATATTCAGCTTATTCAATATCTCGCTACCTTCTATACTTCTCCGCTTCATGATATGCAATTAAATATTTTATTTGGGTATGTTTAATGTATACTAATGCTAGTTAACGTGCGTCTCTTGAAACATAAAAGTTATTTAGTTGTGACCAACATATTTATTTCCCTCTGCGATAAGATGTTACCAAATACAATACGCTGAATCAAAAGTAGATCTACAAATATTCAGAAGAAGCATACCATGTTTACCATGTTAAAAGTACCAAATATATTAATATTTAAGAAAGTTGCATCTATTTCATCAAAACGTCGAGGAAACGCGTTTTAATCAAGCCCACCACGCGTTAAGACAAACAAACGTTCATCGTGAGAGAAGACCTACTTGAAACAGTGTAATTTACTTAACTTGTTGTTAGCTTGACGCGCGTTGAGAAAACGGTCGTGTGAAATGGCATGAAGGTAGAAATAATATTTTAGGGAACAATCTCAATGAATTATAAATCCATTATATATTTAAGAGCATAGGCCTTAGTTTATTAAATATTTCTTAATAAAAAGTACCAATAAGAAATTTCAATAAAATAAAATTTGATTGGTGACAAACTATGTAATCAGAGTTTATTCAATTATTATAGATTCACAAGTAGGTACCTAAATTTATGAAAAGTTGTGGAACATACATTGCCGAATTTATGGCTAAATATTGATTTTATTGTATTTTATTTATATTAAATTTTATAACCTATGCCTGTTCGTCCACAGGTAAAGACGTCCGTAATTTCTAATATTGTTTAGAAGCTGGGATACATATCTCGACATAATTGATTGAGTTTTATTTTCCTTTGTGGTTTTTCTCTCTCTCCATCAGTGAAAATCAATATTTTATTTTAATTCTACAATCTTAATCCAGATCACATTATGTATAATATTCAGAGAGTCGTAAGAGTTGTTTAAAAACCTTTATATTATGGTTTATAAGATTTTAAAAATAAATTAATTTTTAATAAAAGAACAATTATGTTAACAAATTTAAATATTAATTTATAGCTAAAAATTATATTTCTAATCTATTAATTATATATAAGTTGTGAATAAATGTTAGCCTATGTTATTAAGTTTCAAATTATATATTAATAAAAATAATATAAGCAAGTCTTAACATTTTATTATAAAATAAATTAGCAATCTATATTACAAAAAAAACAATGGGACTAACGTCGGTTTTAATTAGATAGTAATTTAGATTGCGAGAAACTATGTGACTATAATTACAGCTATATGTTTGATTAGGATAAGAAAACTTTATTTTTAGGTTTCAATAATATGTAATTAGAGTTATGCATGGGGTTGTTGTAATGTGTTACCAAATTTAATACAATAAATTAAAAGGAATGCAAAAGCTCCAACTGACGCTAGCTCAGTATCGTGCCTGTGTGGTTGTAAAATTTGTCAGCTGTCACGTGGCCAAGTGTTAAATCGTGTGTCAATAACAAGCAATCACACGTGTTACTGCACCAATAGATCGACAGCAGTGTTTTGTTGTCACACAATGGCCGTGCAATGCACAGATCTGTCGCTGGAACTTAGGCTCGGCTCACATGGTCATTGGTTGTGACTACGTTCACACGAACGACATGACACTGAAGTGTTGAATTGATATATTTTGTTGTTCCAGCAGGAAATTGAGTAAAAATTGGCAGTTGTACATCATGATGTAAAATAAATTTATTATCAAATAATTTATTTTATATTTTAACGTGCATGCACACCTCGTAGGGGAACGTTGTGTTTAAATAAGTATGTATGTATGTAGGCCAATGTATGTATGTATACATGTATTCATGTATGTATTTATATATGTTTGTATTTATGTATGTATGTATGCATGTATGTATGTATGTATGTATGTGTGTATGTATTATGTATGTATGTATGTGTGTATTTATGTATTTATGTATGTATGTATATAGTTATGTATGTATGTATGTATTTATGTATGTTTATATATATATATATGTATGTATGTATGTATGTATGTATGTATAATTTATTAAAATCGTGAAACATTTCGAAATAGATATTATAATGAATCTTGACGCTTTACGGTACTGAAGGTGACCTGGCGCTCTAGGGGTAATGGGGTCCTGGTTTCAATCCTCAGTCCTGTCACAGATATATCTTATTGCCAAACCCATCCTTCACCTCTAACACGATGTGTATTAGTCACAACTTGTGAATGTGTGGGGAATAACAGACCTCCACCGTGGTTCGGATCGCACGTTAAACTGTAGGTCCTCCATTTCATCTCACAATCACTCTACCATTACATATTGGCGTAAGTGCGTATAACCCGGATGGTTAGTAAGACGCGGTGCTTATAATAATAATAATAATAATAATAATACAGTACTGAACATGAAAAAGTAGTAGTCATAATTAGGTCCGTCCTCATATCTGTATATTTGCCTGTCTGCATGTCTGTCTCCCTCTTTCGGAATCTATACCGAATAGGTTTGATTAATTTGTATTCAAACGTGAGTTTTAGATGTTATGTGGTCATACCTCAGGATTTTTTTTATAATTCTTATTTTAACAGTCAAACCAATGGTGGTGTTATTTTATGTCTATCTTACGTTGTTATTGTGTGTATTGTATATTATTATTTTATCATATATACTACTATAAGACCGCATGGCTGACTAACTCACTGACATTAATGTTTACCCACTTCCAGATGAGCTATAAACTTTAAATTTGACAAACTTATAGCTTCTAGCCTGTAACCTACGGGAAAATTCCAAAAAGTTAAAAATTTAATTTTTATCCCTCGAAAAAAATTCAAACTATCGGAGAAACTTTAAAGTTGGTGTGGTCCTTTTTGTTGTATGTCTCTTGTGGCTAAGTGGTAAGGCTTATCATAAAACGGCTGTGGAATTACATTAGTTTACATGCATTCGATAAGAAAACCCAATGGGGGTTTGGGGGGTTGAGCCCCCATTGAGCAAAGCGAGTAATATATACAGGGACGTATAGCACGTTTGGATGTGTTAATATATATAAGTATTAGTATATATAGTATGTGTGTGTGATGTTATATGTTAATTTGAAACGATATTTTGTATTTTATGTGTTGCTTTGTATGTATTTGGCTTATCTATTGTACTTAATTATTTTATGTATTGGTTACATATATGTATGTTGTGTGTATTAATGTATGAATGGTCTGTGATTTTATTGCATGCTAATATAGGTCTATGTATAGTTTGTAGTGTTATGGTATGTATTGTATATATGATAGATTTTTTGAACATTGTTTGGGTGGGTGGATGGTATTAATGTTTATATGCTAGATATACATTTATATGTATATGATAGTGTGTATTATAATATTATAAATTCACGTTTTGCTTTGTATGTATTATTTGAATGTATTGCATGTATTTTTGTATTTTATACATTTATGTAGGTTGTACACATTTGTGTATATTTGTGTGTGGTGTTTTGGTGCTATATATCTAATTAGTTATATGATGAGTGGTTCATCATTAGAGGCGGTAAGGGGGGAAGCTATATAATAGGTTATAGATTTGAGGATTAGATAGATGGCAGGACACACTTTAAGGTGAGAAGGGTAGGGTAGATGACTAGAGAGAAGTCTGTTATGATTCAGATGTATCTGTGCCCATGAACTTGTCTCTATCAGTATACAAACCTATGTAGTCATAAATGTAAGCTTACGGAATATAATTCATGCCAAAACTGAGGTTCTCCCTTGTAGATGTGTCAAGTTCAGAAATTTTATTGGGTTAGGCTAGGTTAGACTAAGGTTACGGATAACGTTAAGACAATGTTTAGGTTGAGGTTAGGTTGGGATTGGTTAGGTTATGGCTTAACATGTCCGAAGGCAATTCATATTCAATGGATAATGATATTATGTTGATTAAGTATGATACATATATTATATGTAATGATATAGTACTATTATTATACACCATTGGATGCATGGTACGACCTGTTTATCTTGACTCTAAGTGTCAGATAAAAGTGATTACTAACTTCGATGTGGGCAGGTTGAGGTTGAGTGGGATTTGAGTTCATCTATAATAGCATCCAAGACGTAGTGGGATCTAAAAGACATACCAAGGCTAGTTTGTTGGTTTATATATATATAAATCTATAATAGCATCCAAGACGTAGTGGGATCTAAAACACATACCAAGGCTAGTTTGTTGGTTTATATATATATATATATATATACGTTTAGCTCGTACCGGGAATTGAACCTCAAAACCTTAACTTGGTAGGCCTAATTTCTGTGCTTCTTTCATGTTGAGGGTTTAACCCAAAATCCCTTTGCTCAATTTTTTTTCAAATAACTGATAGAAGAAGCAAGTTAGCTGTGGTTGAGTGGGCTTAGCGCACAGAAACTGGTGGTGGAGACTGATGAGGGGCTTAGAAGGGTTGGTAAGCCACCAGTTGATCAGGTATGGATCTTATTAAGTAAAGGTGACCTTGCGGTCTAGGGGTAAGGTGTCAGACTTCTATGCTGGCGGCCGGGGTTCAATCCTCGGTCCCGGCACAGATTTATCTGATTACAAACCCTTCCTTCACCTCTGACAATACATATTGTGAATTTGGGGAATGCCAGGCCTCCACCGTGGTTCGGATTCAACGTTAAACTGTAGGTCCTCCATTTCATCGCACAATCACCCTACCATTACACATTAGCGTAATTGCGTATAACCCGAACGGGTAGTAAGACGTGGTGCTAATAATAATAATAATAATAATATTAAGTAAACACACTTGAGTTGTACGTAGCCAGAGCTTTTATTAGTGATAGTGAGGTTGCACGATAAAACGGCAACGATGCTAGTCCCATGATATTCGATTCCCGTGTCTGTCATTTTTCAATTTTCAGAATACGATTTCTAGATGCGAGTAAATCCTCCCTAAAACAATTATAATAGTTTTGGCTATTTGATTCTTAAAATCAACTTTTGTTTAGGCGACATAAATATTATGTAATCTCAAATTATAACACAATATTAATTTAGCATGGCCTTCTTTACTCGTTCAGATCTGCACCTACAAACATTTCATTTGTTGACAGAGATGACACCACGATTATAATGTCTACTTGTGGTAAATTGTCCGTGGTGACTTTCAAGAAACCATTTTCTCTTGTTATTGTGTTTTCTTTGGTGTTATAAAGGCGATTAATATCGATAGTAAAATGAAAATAATAATTAAAACTCAACAAATATAATTGCATTTATAGTAATATTATGAACGAATACTATAAAGCTACAATAAACAGAATGCATGCTAGAAAAATAACGGAACTAAGCTGTCACAAAACCTAAACGGAATCAATTCAATTTACATGTAATATATTGTCTCCTAGCTAGTGGCTTCTCAAGAGTGACGTCAGACCAATCACTGGACGTTTCAAGTGCGCATATAATATTTGAATAAATGATACATTTAAGTTCCAGTTATTTTTACTAAATATTATTTTTTAATGTAAATATTATCTATTTTAGGAATCCTGAGCAAATGTTGTGTTTGGAAATGACTGAGTTAAACTTATTTAGATTTGAGAATCATTTACAATTGGAACAAGACTTGTGATGTGATTTATCTGTTTCTTCGTGAAATTGGGGTTTAACATATCCTTTACCTTTTGAATTAAAATAAAAGATTTATAATATGTTTTAATAGCGTATACTACTTTCAAAAGTGAACACTCTACACTGCTATATTATTATTTAATTTAAATAACTACTTTCATTTATGAATTACCAAATTGTAAATCATTGGGGGGTAAAGGCTAGTAGCGAGGCATATATGTTAAAAAAAGGTGGTGTCAATGAGCATCCGTACTGAAATCAAAGCGTGAGACGCTTCAATTCATGGTTTTATCTTACGAATTAGGAATTAAAAAATGCAACTACTATTCAGTTCACACTCCTTATCTTCTATATCTACTGTGAATGTGCTGAGTGTGATAAATCTGTAAAGCCACGGGCAACTCTACAAAGCCACTGGTTCACTTGGGTAGTGTAAAAAAAGTATTTAGTATTTTGCCTACTCGCCAAACCTTTTACAAAATCACCGGTGAGTTTAAAAAATTACCATCAACTACTAATGAATGTTAATAATTCACGTAAAGATTATGTTTGGTTAAGTTAGTTTAGGAAATTTAGGTTAGTTTAGACAAGATTAGACTAGCTTATTTTATTAAGACTAGTAAGACTAGATTAGCTTAGGTTAGTTTGGATTTATGTTCTATATTTGTATTCACATACACTAGATATTTTATAAATTACTGAGTAAATGTGTATAATACCGTTTTATAATTCATACTTTCACCAAACTGTATTTGGAAATTTATAAAATCACTGTTAAATTTGGATGGATCCTATTATTTGGTAAATGAACCATTGCTTTCAAGATTCTATACATTACCTGGTTATTTAAAAAAATAATTAATTCAGCACATTCACAGTAACATGTACACTGGAGTCGATATCTTTGAAGTATTCATCTATGGCTCTCCTAATTTCTCTCGTACATGGGCTGCGTGGATCCAATAATGACCTTGAAGCTTCCTAGAATATCCTCGTAAATAGAACCGATTTTATCGAAATATCCAATTTTTTAATATTTCTGCATTAGTCTAATTATTTCAAAGAAGAGTAACAATGATGTATAATAAAACCATAATGGTTATTCCAGTTATATTCTCACATTCACGTATCGACCACAACGATTTACAGTTAGTTGAAAATGTGTCAATTTTTTTTAAACCTGCCCACTATTAATAATCACCACTCAAATTATTCATTATATAATGTGGCATTGTGAATTGTTCAGTGTTTTATTAGAGTAAAAAGATAAATAATTTGGGAAAATACTAGCGCATCATCACCGGCAGTTCAACTTCAGTGTGCCATACAAAATGCATATTTTTTAATTACTCTACAGGTATTAGCAAAGGTTTTATCATTGAGTTTATCACTTTGACAAACATTGCAACTTGAGAATGTAGATCCTCTAACTGCCATTAACATGGTAAATCGGCTCAAGAAAAAATTCAAGAAATAAGAACAAATACCGAAATTGAATTTTCAACTATTTACGAATCAGCTAAAACACTGAATTGTTTGGTTGAAATCTTGTCACACCAAGCTTATCTACCAAACGAATACAGAGGAGTAATGTAAAGGTATACTCCGATGAGGCTTACTTCAGAGTTGCAAATTATTTGCCGTTTTTGGATCATATTGCGAATCAATTAAAAACTCGTTTCTTGAACCATCAAGAAGTGCTTGGCAATTTTATGTGCCTGATGCTAAAATAAGAATTGGTTTCACTGAAGTAGAGAAGGAACAGATGAAAAAGCTGTTTGCTTTTTAAGGGAAATATTTGCAGTGTTGTGATATGGCAGCAATTGGGGAGCTTTACATGTGGTATGAATGAGTGAGTGAATTGATAATAAGTTCAAGACATTCTATAAATTATTATGTTGTCTGCAATGAAGAAATATTCCCATTGATCAGTACTTTGTTGAAAATCTTAGTAACCTTGCTATTGTCAACAAGCACCAGTGAAATATTGTTCTCAACTCTTCGGAGATTAAAGACTTACTTGAGAAATACAACAAGGCAGCAAAGACTGAATGGCCTAGTGATGTTAAATATACATGGAGAAATAATAGTTTCTTCGGACGAAGTTTTAGATGAACTGGTAAAATCACTTTGTCGATTGGAATTCAGACTAAATTAATGTTGTAATTGGACACTGTCCTTAAGTTAGTTTGCTGTTAAACCAAACAATGTTTATTCCGTGTTTTACAATAAAACAATTTTTCTTTTAATTAACTTGTATTGTGTTAGTCAAATCCCATTTCAGGGCTTTAGTTATAACTGAATTTCAAGCCGATTATTTATTATAATCGTAAATAGTCATCTAGTCACTCAAAAATTAATTCTCTTTTTTACTGGTGTTGAGTCCATACCTCTCGGGGCTGACCCCCCCCCCCTCTCATTCATCAATCCTAGTTATGCCTATTGACTGATGTATACCAAATTTGCTAATAATCCAAAATTATATTCAAAAACCAAAGTATTACCTTCAACTGGGTTTTAATGTTCTGAAGATTTTTCCGGAAAATTTCCTAAAATAAGTATACTGGAAAATTCTCATCTTTATTCAAGGCATTATTTTTAATATTTTTACTTTATATTTAACACTCAACACATTTCTTATCGCCGACCTTTTCTATATTTATCTCAAATGTAAACTGCTTGTATTTAAGCAATCCTTGTTATCTAGTATCTATCTTGTTGCTTGTTCCATTTCGTGCTGGATTGTTTTGAGACAATCCACAAGGTAGTTAAATTTTCGCTGCAGTATTTTTTTATATGGAATATTTATGGTGTCTGAGGTGGAATGGATAGTACTAGCTCAAGATTTGGATGGGTTGTGTACTCTTGAAAGTGCGGCAATGAAATTTCAAGTTCCTAGTTCCATAGAATGAGTAAATAAGTAAGTAAGTATTTTTGTCATGTTCATTCAGTTAAAAAAAGTTCTTAATAGAACAGTTCACAAGTACGATATCATTATACACAGTATATTACCCTACAACTGACTATTATTATTTTTTATATATTAATTTGGTAAATAACCTAATAATAAAATAGCCAAAGCTTACTATATTTGTTTTAGTGAGTATTTACTCGAATCTCGAGGATCAAATTCTGAAAATCACTTAATATTGTAAAAGTGTATTAACTTACTTTGAAATCGAAGAGTATACTTTTTAGACTTCTCTTCTAGATCTATGGCATTTAACTTTGGTAGATGAACTCCCAGAGGTACATGAATACATCTTAGCGAGTAGGCAAGATTTAAATATTTATCTTAGTTCAATATAATCATTGAATAATCAGGGCCAGACTTAGGGTTAACCACAATCAACCCGGACGTAAGGACATGAAATCTGTACGTTCCAGTTTTTTTTTCTCCATCTTTACTTTTCCCTCATTGATGTAGACTATTTAATGTGTTATAACTTGCGTAATGCAACTACCCCTTTGTAGGTGAGCCTACTACAAATTTGAGGAAAAAATATATTTAGGGGTTCGCGAATAAAAAGGTTGAGAACCATTGTTCTAGATCACTTATTGTTGTAAAAGTATATTACCATTCACTATATCTAAATATACATTTTACACTTCTCTTCTAGATCACTCATTATTTTAAAAGTATATTACCATGCTAATATGTCCAAGTGTAAAATAAACATGGATTTTCTAGATCACTCAATAAGTGAAGAGATTTTCAATAATATTAACTCATCAAATAAAGGCATCAATGGACCCACATGGCAAATATATATTTGAAATGCCCTTTAAACAATTTTTACTCATTTTTTAGTCATTATTGGGCGTTTTAGATTTTTAGGTCATTGAATTATATTTTACGTAATTGTTTTGCCATGTTTAGGAATTTCTATTGAATATAGGTCTTTTTAGGTTTTTATGTTAAATAAAGTTATTTTTAATTTGGCATTCATATTGAACACATAGAATGAGTTAATGATGATTTGTAAAGTCATAAATATTCAAATATTTAATTCACCCCCCCATACACTAAGTTATGCTGATAATAATGTTAGCTTCAAATGAACTTTTTATCTGTACCTGTTTATTTGGAATATCCTCATTCCTAGCTTGAAAGAGCTTAGGTGAGGAGTAGGGATCTATGGTTTCTGAAGAAGGTATTTTGTACATATTTTGAAGAATGCAAAATTCTAGTGTCAAAAGCTTGTCATTATATAGTTTATATTAATACAGTGAATATTAAATGTATTCGTGTACAATCATTCCTAATGTATTTAGATGACCTAAAGCAAATACAGTTATCAGAATATGATGACTGGATGCGGATAATCCACACTAAAACTAATAAAATGGTGTTGTCTATTTTATTCTTAACAATACAGTTGAGGCAGATTTGAACCTGTTCACAGTCATCTGCTGCAATGCAGAATCACGTATGAATTAAAAACGTTTACGCCCATAAATACACCTGAACATATTTTTCTATAAAATACCCAATTCCCACATCTAGATAATTCACGAACACCTAAAAATAACATATTATTTATTTTAAACTTGTGTGTTTTATTATTGAGAACACAATTATTTATTAAGGGAAAAAAAAATATTTATGTAAAATGTATCATTGTTTAAATTTAATTATGGTTTTAATACTGTGTTTATCCGAAAATTAAGCTCCGTTATGCTATTAAAAAAGACAGTAAATATATTTTGAGATATATTTTTAAAACTATACGAAATATATACTATAATCCAATATAGTCTATACCATTATTAAGACACTTATTGAAGTGCTGCACAAGCTTTTTTACACCACTGTTGTATGAATCAGCCACCTGCTTCATTAAACATTTGTAAATTCATTTTGCAGCTCATTAACATAATCAAAACGCTGACCATCAAGGAACTTATAAGGGGGAAGAAAGATATGGAAGTCACTTGGTACCAAGTCAGGATTATTGGGTTGGTAGTAAAATTGTTCCCTTCCAAATAATGTGATGAGATTTTAGGTGATATCTGCACAGTGCGTGGAGCTAAATAATGCTGCAAGTCAACATCACTCACCTCTTGTTCTGGATGGTACATCGTAGTTTTTTCTGAGTTTCACCATAAACAGTAGAATTTATTGTTGTGCTTCGGACACCAATCTCACCAAAATAATACCACGTTTGTCCCAGAATACAGTACACATGGTCTTTCTTGTTGAGATTGTCTGACTTTACTTTTTTGCTTTCAGCTAAATGGTGTTCTTACATTCTAACAAGCGAATATTGCGTTTCAGATGTGAGATGCAACACCCAAATCTCATCTCCTGTCACAAAAATGCCTCAATATTTGATCTCCAACTTCTTAATAACGTGTCAGAAATGTCAAAGAACTTATTAGACGTTTGCTCTTGTGGTCCTCTGTGACCATCCTGGATACCAAAAGTGAACACACTTATCAATAAATTAAATTATCGATTACCATTTCTTAAAAGACATGTCGTGAAAATCAGGAAACACTAAGGACAGTGCAGAAATTGTTAAACGTCGGTCTACACGAACTTTTTCATTTGCCCTACACACCAACGTGGTTGTAAACTTAGAGCTTCATCTTGATTGTTTTCTCGTCCTTCATTAAACTCATGGACCCATCTCCTCCTAACCATCCTATCAATGATAACACTTTCAATGTACACTTCAAAAATCATTCGGTGAATTTTCACACATATTTTTAGAGCTCAAAAACTAATTAAAGACCTGATTCATTGCCGGCGGGCTGTTCAATTGACTTAAACATATTTAATGCTAGGTAACAACTATTAAATAAAAAACTTCAATGTAGTGGTATCTGTGACCTGCCAAAGAATGAAGGAAGACACTGCGCATACGCAAAATGGCTGCTGTTAAGGTGGGAGTGACGGAACTCAAACGCAACTTATGTTCGAGATTTATTTTATTATTTTTTTTCAAATCATAGCATGTTAGATATCAAGTTATTTACGCAAATCTAAACTATTGTAATAAATACTTTTCTTTTAAATTTTCGGGTCATTTTTTGTAATCTCAAAATCAATTTTTATACATATATTTCGATATAATGGTAAATTTTGGACAGTTTTTATGACATCAACATCCAGGCTTAGGTTATAATCATATTATATACTTCTATTATTATTATTATCATCAAAATTTAGGTATAATAAATAACATTTCAAAATTACGTGAAAATATAGGTTTTGATGAAATGAAAAAAACTATAAGTTAATAAAATACGTTGTAGGTGTATTTCGATTTTTCAAATCATTTGATATGTATTAGTTCTAGCTTGAATTTGTGTGGTAAGCCACGAATAATAAATCAATCTCGACTATACACCCCAATTATTTATTTTTCTCGCTATTTCCGATTAGTGCGTGCAAATGAGGTTTTCGAAATTTATTACTTTACCACTCATCTTAAATGCCTTTAAAAATTGCCGTCCCTGATTATTTATTTATTTTATATTTGTATGAAACCGGAACATGAAATCATGCTTGTATGTATTGCTATATAGTGTGGCATTAATGTTTTCAAACATCAGTTCCATTGAGTACCTCTGCAAGCGTACCACCAGTATCCTATTTACAATTTAACACGAAGATGTAAAAACAACACAAGCGCCCTCCATTATTTAATCACTTACGATGTTTGTTTGGTTCACCTATAATGAGGCAAGCCCTTAAAATGTAAACATAAAATAAACAGATCAAGTATTGTATTTAGATAAGGTATTATGATAGAAAAAATGAACCAATTCAGATACGTTATTTTAGAATATTCATCACAAAAGAATTGGTCAGACGAAGGATATATGATGCTTTAACATTCAAAGCTTCAATTGACGTGTGAGCATTTTGACACATACGGTGTTGTCATAGAGTCACACATTATCCAATTACGTCACCGTGTCGATAGGCACCATTGGAAACTGACATTGGATGTAGCGTTGTGAAGAGAGGGTGTTTGTGGGATGAGAGTTTGGGAGTTGGGTGGTTTACAGGGGGTTGGATGGGTGAAATGAGAGGGAAGGGGTGTTTGTGAAATGTGCATTTTATTGGCAGCCCTAGAAAATGTGACCGTTTCGACAGAAACCCAACATGTTGTGGTATAGACACAGGACCAAGCAAATCAACATATTAACATTAACTTTATTGAGATTATCACGATTAACATGTCATTAACACTAATTAAGGTAGGCCTAGTGCAAATGAGGAACCAATGGAAATAATATTTCATTTCCTTTCTTTAATATATCACAAAAATAAAATGTTTCTTTGGACCCTTGCATTTAAAACAAGGACTTAGAGTGATTGTCTATGAATGGTTGACTACTAACATTAACATCTCAAAACTTTTAGGATTAATTTATCTTTAGTTAAAATATAGTTTTATATAATATTAAATTCCTAAGATTGCAATTTAAATTAACAATGAAATTAAATGTTTTTCAACTATAATAAAGACTATTTTTATTGGTGTATAAAAAGGTCCCTTTTTAAACATGTATATTCTATCAGAATACGAATTACAGCACGTCTTATAGTGCACATAAAACTATAGCGCCTTTCTATATATACACCGAAAAACACGAATAAAATATAAACCTATACTAAATATTTTTATCAGAACTTTCCAGAATGAATCCAGGGTCCTCTCTATGTGTGTTAGCAGTGTGGAGAGACAGGGTTATAAAACTTCTTCAATACAATATAAAATGCTATTTATTAAAGCGATTTCTTATCAAGATGATTATCTGTTTTGTTCTCAGATTATTCATAGTTTATCCAACACCAGAGATATTCAAGATTATTTTAATATGGGTAGAATAGATGAAGAGGCTGTCTTAAAGTTAAGGCAATCACACGAGGGTATGAAATGGCGTGGAAATCACTCCTGTCCAGAAACGGTGACCAAGTGCAACCCGACTCTTATGACTTTAGACCACTCGGCCACATATGTATTTAATGTATTGTTCATCATTTAGTCTCTATATATCGGATAGGGAAGAGAACCATACAGGTGAGGCCCCACTTCCCAAACAATTTTTTGATTTTATTGTTAGACAGTAGCATCGGTGGACTATGTCTTCGACTTTTTTAGTTTAGTTTGATATTAATGGGGTAGTAAAGGTTCAGATCCACCCACAAACAGTGTTAGTGAGAGTGGTATTTTCCATTGTAACTTTT
Source organism: Timema californicum (assembly GCA_902141385.1). Taxonomy (NCBI): domain Eukaryota; kingdom Metazoa; phylum Arthropoda; class Insecta; order Phasmatodea; family Timematidae; genus Timema; species Timema californicum. The sequence goes on along the minus strand of CABFOW010000001.1, from coordinate 391,615 downwards.
TGCAAAAGCGGGTGCATTTTATAATTTTTTAAACCTTAATATCCTTCTTTATCAGATAAATTAAAATATGAATAGCCAGGAGAGGATGCTGTGAAACAATTTTAACCATACATTTTATGGTGAGCTTTAGAAATGAAAGTGTCAATATATTCTCATACTTAATTATTATAGCCCTACTAAGTAAAATAAATGTAAATTGATTTCGAGTTCTAAATAATAATGCTACCCACTCTTAACACCAGAATCAACCAGAAACTGGTTAAATTTTTAATTATGTGCAACAAAATTACCAAATTATTTAAATTCAATAAACCTTTTGAACTGATTAATATATAGATTAATTGGTTGTGCTGGGGGCATGTATTACTTAAGGATTTCCCACTCTTTATTCGGATGGGATTAACTTTATTTATGCTTATTTCTAGCTATTTACTCACTTACTACCTAATATATATATAATTATTAATTTCTTATAACCGAATAGGTGGATTTTTAAAATTATAGGCTTAATACTTAAATTAGTATTCTAAATTAGTTTATCTCCTAAACATCAGTTTAATAAAAATCTTAGTCATATGAAATTCCAAATATCCATTCGTTTGTAACTTTAAATTTGTAATGTTTCATTTAACAGTCTATACTATAGGACCTCTCATATAAGAGATCTCCATCAAGAGACTATATAGATTTCATGGCATGTTACTATGTCTATATATTCCATTTACAAGGGTGAGATCAAGTTGATAAAAAATGTTAAATTTGCTGTGGAAAGGGTTTAGGGGGAGATGACGGGGAGAATAAACGATATTTTCAAGTGGTGTCGAGTACTTGAAGTATGTAGGGAATCATTTTGGAGTTTTGGAGTGGAGAGACACATAGAATATCATCATCCTTGTCATCATTTCCCCACTATCATCAATATCATCATCATCATTGTAAGCATAATCAGATTTCTATATTATATGTGTTACCCCATTCAACCCTTGATATTAATTCCTTTAACACATGGTATCCGCGACTCCCACTAGTTGGTTTCAGCTCGATTAGTTAACATGAACCCGCCAACAAATCTGCTAATCCCTATAAAGCAGGCAGGCATCAGTTATTTTAATTAGTAAATAATTTCGGAAAGCTGCTGTGTTTTAATCACCCTATTATAGGTATGTAATCAACATATTAAGGTTCTTCTTGCCTACAAGGTATCTATAAAAAAAGTTATGAGCATCGAATGATCAGGGTTGGACTAAGGGTAATTTTTGCTATAAGCAGAAAATATTTTTTGCGCCCCCTCGCCATCCGTTGCGCCCTCTCACAAAAATCCGCGAGAACATACTATCCCCACCCCCCCTCCCCTAACGAAAATACTGTATCCATCCATGGTTGTGGGGAAGGGGGGTTACGGGCTTAATTAAACTGGTAGGGGAGATATTGTTAAACATTAACATTATATACAAATAAAATGATTGTAGCAACATTATGTGCCGTAATTATTGAGAGCTATGAAATTACTCCCACGGCAGTTATTGGTGCCCGATGTTGCTTCTTTTTTCAATTGCAAATTAATCTGCCTCTGAGAATGATCCTTATTTACGAAAAATTTAGAAAATTAATTAATTTTCTTAAATTAATGCCTTAAAAAAGTTCTCTTACAGGGAAAACACAACATTTCTCCTGAAAATATTATCATTTAAAATATTAACTCTATTGTTTGATTAACCTATAATAAATTGTGTTCTTTGTACTTTAAATAGTTCTTACTAAGGGCCTAAGTGGGTAAAAGTTTTTATTTCAGATGGTTGAGCAGTTACATGCCTGATAACTTTCGTAGAAATCTTTAGTCGAATACTAACAAGCCCCCACCCTTTTCCCCAAAAATTTCCCAAATCTCTTGAAAAGTGCTAAAATCGCAACATTACCAAGCATAAAAATATATTCTAATCTTTTTACAAAATATTGTATATACATTTAATAAACTAAAATTTAGGCGTTGAAGTATTGTCTCTTATTATTTGTGATTTAACTGGTTTTTTATATGCATAATAATGCAAGTATCACCAGTTTATTGATATTTTATCGCCGCATCTAAATACCGAATAATTTGACAGCTCTGTCGAGACTAGCTTCTTATCAAGGTTAGCAAGGGTACCCGTAGATTATGAATAGAGGGTCGGGAATCTGACAGCGGTAGGAAAATAAGTAAATGATTTTTTACAGGTGTAAGAAGTATTTAGTTTTATCACTTTGGGAGTTATTTTTAAACATACAATACAGTAGTATGTATACTTTTAGAATCTATTTTTATTAACTGTATTGTTACACGTTCGGTTTATACTCCGTTAGTTTAGCTAGAGGTAAAAATATACGTTACCTACCTATCCAATAACTCAGACATACTCAATGATTTACATTCAAATCACATAAACTGATAATGACAAATATTTAGATAAAGAAATAGAGCCGTGTAGAGTTTCACTAATATCTAATAAACACTCATCATTGGACACGCAGTTTAAATTTCAGGTTAATATAGTTTGGCTTACATTGAGAAGACGGCCGAAGTAAAATCTCAGTTTTATGTTTACTGTGATGTTTTCTCACTCTCCCTCCACGTAAATGAACACAGAGTTTCAATAAATTCTCAATAAATAAAACATAATATTAATATACAGGCTTAAATGTATTCATTTTATCTTAAAACTTTATTCTAATGTTAATTTTGTTAAATAAGATTTCATCCTACTCTCTGGTTACTAATATTTTACACGGTTATGCTTAATGTTATATACGATTTTTCTAATCAAATTATAATATGTTAAAAACTTTTTCCTACCAAATATACACTAAATAAAATTGAAGAATAAACGTAACTTAGAAATATCTATTAATATATTCATTATTAAAGATATTATTATTGCTTAGAGATTAATGGAAAATGCCTACAAGATTAAAACTAAAATCCTATTTTCCATTTAACCTGATAGTTTGAGGATTTCATTCGTTTGGACAAAATTCGTTTAATCAATGTTCTTAACACTAAAGAAAATTTATATTATTTGCTTATACCACTTTAAAAATCCATGTGCTGTCCATTTTTTTTCTATGGGTTTGAATAATGAACTGTGATATAATATTTATCTCCAACAAACTCAGTTAAAAAACTATACATGCTATTCTTATGACCTACGATGGGCTTTAAATTAACCAACGAGATAGTTAATCACAGAAAATAGGGGGTAAAAAAACAGCATATAAATTTTACCATATTTCACGTTGGTAATGTTGGAAAATTACACAATCACTTCATCAGCCTCGTTGGCCAAACCCTCTAATTAAATATTGAATCTCACAAAGCTAATAGCGTGTGAGGAAAAGTGTGATTCGTTGAGCAAGCTAAAGGTTTTTTGCTACGCTATATTCAATAATTCTTAGGGGGGAAACTAGAGAATATCACCATTGCTTGTATCTGTTCAAAAGAACCACATAAATTTATGGGGAAAAGTTTTAGCCAGCAAAAAGTATCATAAACCTTTACTAATCCTAATTCTTTTCATCGTTCTCTCGCACGTGCTATATATCATCGCTTGGATTTTAAGCTTCCCTATTTCAACATTTTTGCAAGCGCAATCCACAAACTTGTGGATACTTTTTTTTGTTCTTATAGACTATAAAATATTTGTCCTTAAAATAAGGTTTGGTGATATTTCCAAGCAATTCACCGTATTTTAATAAGTCCAATGAACACTTCGAATATATGTTTAATACTAAAATTTTATTACTAGGCATATTGATATTAAATACAATAAGGTGTTCAATTATAATTATCGTTTTAATAAAACTTAAAAACTGTTTCAATATTTCACTTAAAATATTATATTAATAAAAAAATACTTTTTCATATAATGGTAAGAGACTAGGCTAAAAAATATAAGAATATATATAATAACAATTCTATAATATACATAATTCCAATAAGTGAAAAAAAATATTGTTCAACTTTAATGGGATTGAATCTTATTAACTTTAATTAGTGTCAGTCCTACTGACCGAGAAAACTAATATTTTTATTAAATAATTCCAAACTAGAACCTACCTATGAGATTATTTTCCATTGCTAGGAATCCAAGCCCTCGAACAGTGGTTTTCAGTAGAGTTAATTAGAGAGAGAGCGAAATGAACATATTTTATTTTATTATTACAGCCAATGTAATTCAAACTACCAGTAATATGATAATTCTAAATTTAATTTAAGCATGCTCTTTTAGAGGCAAGTAAAAGTTTATGTTTCTTTTGTACCACATCTTGTTACACGCTCGGGCTATAAAACTACCCCCACTAAATATATAGGGGCGAAGAAGGTATGGTTCCTAAAACAACTTACTGTTGCGTGGAAAAAGAATAGAAAACCGTTTCTGAAAATAAAGATTGTTTTCACTTTACCTATATTTAAGTCCCAGCTACCCAATCATTCACAATCCAGTTTTTTGAGAGTGATAATTAATAATTTACTATCACAGATGCAGGTAATAGTATAAAGATAATAATATTAGGAAAAACAACTTTATTTAAATGGTTTACATAGATTTTGTTTCCTATAGTTTTGCTTGTGTTTGCATGTTAGAATTATTTATTGAAAGGCAGATTAATCGATGATAGGCCTGGCAAGCTGGTAGTGGAAAATATATGGCTTGAATAAAAAAACTGATCCGGACTATAGGCTGGAGTTAGTAATGGATGTAAAGCAAATAATTTATTGAAATATAAATAAAATAGATACAAGGAGATGCTAAAATGGTTATTTATATCGATCGAGAGTGAATGTCGGCTTACAAGTACGGGCGATGGATACAAACATACCTACCTATAACACAAGAATTACAAACACTAATACAACACTCCCACAATTCTGAGAACTGTTATAGAAAGAACAAAATAGTGTATAGTAATGAGATAATGTGAATATGATAACTAAAATTTTTTAACACTATCCATATATACATATGTTAACGTTTAAATCCAAGCTGGTATCATTATAAATATATAAGTGAGTGTTTAATTCCAAACATGTGACAGGTTTTTTCAAATTTATCGCAATTGAATGGTTTGGGGAACATATTGATTACTTGTTCTGTTGATAAAACAAATTTATTTCTATAATTCCTGATAAGTACCTTTCTCAAAAGGCTTAGTATTGGACATCTAGATTTTGGTGCATTGTAAAACACTGGTTTTTGAATCAATTTTTTTTAACTTTGACTGTCAATACACATGATTGTAGCTTGTCACCTGCACTAACGTATCTAAATCGAACAGAAGTAATTGACCCCAAACTAATTATCTTGAAGCTTTAGAAGCAGCTACATACTCTGCTTAGGTTAGTGAAAATGACAAGGAACGTTGACGTCATGAGGTCCACGTGAAGAGTGGTCTGCATATTTTGAAGAAGTACTCTGTGGTCAATCGTCTTGTGTCAACTAAGTTCACTTAGTTGGAATCTGAATAAACTATCAGCGTGGACTACAAACTTTCCATTGAATACCCGAATCCAAAGGCACGCGTGCCCTTGAGATATTTTAGGATACGTTTCACTGCTTTAAGATGGGTGTCCATAGTTTTGGTCAATCATCTAGTGATTATGTTTGTGGCAAATGCTATGACTGTATATGTTGTCACAGCTAAGGGCATCAATTACCGAAATGCTTCTCTTTAGGGAACACTAGTGTTCTTATATAATTATTCATACTTGGAAAGAATAGAATTTGGGTCTGCTGGCACACTTGTAGTTTTTGGAGCTAGTAGACTAAACCTCGATAACAGTCGATCAATAAAACATTTTCACTAATTGATATTGATCTGTTGACTTCATTTCACAGTACTTTAAGTATTAAAATGTTTCTGATTGGACTTTCTTTTTTACCATAAACCTTTTTAATATCAGTGATTAAGTTCAATGCGATTTCATTAGCTGAGAGTATGAGCCCATTATCATATTAAAAAATTAGTCAAACCAATAATTTGTTTATGATGCTACGACATACACACTGATCCTCTTTGCACGGAGTGAAACCGATGGCATGTAGAAAATTGTCATACTTTATCTTACAGATACTGGGGGATTGTTAAATGTCCGTTAAGAGACTTTTGTAAATTGAAGATTAGCCCTTTCGAGACGTTGATGCTTTCTAGGGGATTTATAGTACTATTTTTTTCAGTACTAGGCAAAGAAAGGTTGAGTTTACATCAAACTAGACAATTTTGTATTTTCTCGTGATAACTAACTACTTTAATTTCCGGGTGACTACGTCAAACAAAGGTAAGTTTGTTGAGTAGTTGTTGTATCCAACGAAAATGAGATTCTTACCATTCAGTTCTACTTTTTATCTTTGGGGTTCATGTTCCAATTTCTTACAGTGTAGACATTTGAGTTTTAGTGGTTGGAGTTCTTTTGAGTAAATAGATGACCATGTTCACCGACTCTGCCCACAAATTAATGGCAAGTCTTTAGTGTATAGCGTATAAAGAGCACTTTCAAGTACAGTTTACATGTGTCTCTTGGCTCTGCTGTTCTGTTTAGGGGTGTATGGTGTTGTCGTTTCCATGTGGATTCCCCTTTTCAAATAATTTTCTTGAAATTAATATACCCTCTTACATTATCAATTAACAATATTTTAAAAGCAATTTCAAACTTATATTTTGAAAGGTTGAAATATTCTTTAAGCTTATCTAGGGTGTCATACATATGCTTAAAAAAATGCCACATAGCTCTATTTTGAGCGATTATCCTTGAATGGCATGAAGTATAAACGCATTTGAAAAGACGGGATGGACATTGGTCTGCAGATATCCCTATTCACTTACTCTCCAATGAGTATTTTTTACTCTCCTTTGTCTCGAATGGCATTGGATGTTCTTTCCTTATTGGAAATCTTCACAGAAAAGCATTCATTACATCACTTTTATATTTACACTGTTCACAAGAACTGTTTTTTGACACTAGGTCAGTTACACTAGTCGATGACTAACAAACAGGTGTCCACACAAAATTGTACTACGGCCGGTCTATTCCCAGAGGGTACTGCCAGAGAACTCATAGTGAACTTATGCTATTACCACCTTCCTGGGGTATTCGTCAAATCTAGCACACACCAACATTAAATACTTAGCCAAAAGAAGCACCAACCAAGTGGCGAAAGAAAATACTATTTGTGCAGGACACCATATAAACTTAGCCGTGTTCCGCACTTTGCGCACCTAAATTAGTAACACAGAAAATGGGGTGGCAACAATGATACTGTGAGGTACTAACCTAGCTAGATCCTCAAATAAAGGTATTAGACATCCTAATTGTAGCCATACAAAATTTGACCACGTGAGCATGACGCTCACGGCGCAATGACATATGTTGAAGTCCTAAGGAATTAAAACGAAATAAAGAAATCATGGAGAAGAGGAAGCATAAAGTAGGCTCCTATTAAAACATAGTCATATAGACTAACTCTACAAGTCTGAAGGACTTGTAAACATAATTGTCGTTCCGATAAATTAAACTAAATCCGAAGGACATAGAAAAGAAATATAGTCATATGGACTATCTCGACAAGTCTGAAGGACTTGGAAACATAAATGTCGTTGCGACAAATTAAACTACGTTCGAGGACATAGAAAATAAAACATAGTCATATGGACTAACTCAACAAGTCTGAAGTACTTGAAAACATAATAGTCGTTCCGACAAATTAAACTAAGTGCGAGGACATAGAGAGGAAAACATAATCATATGTTCCCTCGGATTCCCTCGGAGTCGAGGCAGTGACATCCACGTCCCAACCACCGCGTTCAGCAGTATATTCTTCAGGTTCTGGAGCAGAGGTTCCTCATTTTAGGATATTCAATGATGAACTACAGCCCTGTGAACCTAGGGATCGCCCATTATATACTCTTTTCTTTTTATGATTAGCAAAATGGGCATGTAAATAAGGAAAAAGGGAAG
>CABFOW010000001.1:369611-383601 GCA_902141385.1 Timema californicum | reverse complement strand
TTGGAGCAGTGGAGAAAAAGGGGACAAGAAACTCCCCTAGGGGAGTAGTGTTCGTAGCTCGCGGCATCGGACCAGCGATAGTCAGGTCTTTCTTAAATGTTGAGTTCAAGGGGTTGGATGTCCGTTGAAACTATTCCACTATATTTGTATAACAGTTGGTGAAAGCATGGTGATCGTGTCCGGGAACATCCACGTAATGTGAGTAGACCACAAATTATATTATTGCAGAGTATATCAGTTTTAATTCTTTTCTTCGGGTAACTTTATCTTTTTTTAGTATTTGGTGCAGATTACAGTTTGTAAATGTCATTTGATTTGAGTGACATGCTACACTGTCTCCTCCTCCAGGTCACCGAATTTTCTTATTTTCTTCAAGTCATCAAATATTTTAGTCCTCCTTTTTTCTACTCTCCTCTTTTCCTCAACATTTCCTTTAATTACGTCATTCAGAAGACATTTCCTCCTAAGGATGAGTCCAATCCAGTCTGCTTTGAACCAAAGTTTTACACACAATATATGTATCTTTCCACAAAATCTTCTTGTGACATCTTTATTTGTCAACCTATAAATAAACCAGATCCTATCAAATCTTCTCCTGCAACACATTTCAAATCTATCCATGTATTTCTTTTCCACTTTTATAAGAAGCCAAGGTTCTGCTCCATATAACGTGAAACTGAAAATTTAGCATTTCATCCGTTTCCTCCTCAGTTCCAAACTAAACTGTATGGTCAGCAGTAACATTTTCTTGTTGTAAGTTTTCATGGCGATCCTAGACCTAATTTGCTTGGTACAGTTGGTTTCCTTTGTCAACAGAAGACTACCCAGATACTTAAAATTATCTATGATTTCCAACTCTTGGTATCCAATTCTTATTTTGATCAGCTCTCCATTTTTTGAAGTCACCATCACTTTTGAATTCTTAATGTTGGTCTCCATGACGTATCTTCTCTATATCTCCACCAGCCAGTCCATTATTCCCTGCAACTATTATTTATTTTTGGCCACCAAAGCTAGATCATCTGTGTAATTTACTATATTTATGACGCGTTCTCCTATTCTGAAACTACCATGTCCTTCTAGGGCTTCTCTTACCAGCTTATCTCCAAACAAGTTGAACATACTGGATGACAAACAGCATCACTGTCTCACTCCTCTTCCTATTTCTAATTTGTTGGTCTCGCCATCATTCAAATTCACCTTCACTCGCGGCCCCAAGTAGAGATTTGCAATCAGCCTTCTGTCCCTCCTGTTGATGCCGATCTTCTTGAGTATTTCTATCTGTTTCTTCCATTTCACTCTATTATAATGCCTTTTTCTAGTTGTATAAATAAATGTAGACTTCTTACTTGACTTCCATAACTATCTTTGAAATAAATCTCAGCATCCCCGATGGTTTCTCTGGTTCCATTTCTTTTTCTTAATCCAAATGGTTCTTCTTACATCATATTTTCTAATTTTTTCCCATTGGCTTGGTTAATATTCTTGCCACGATTTTCCCCCACATGACCAATAAGGCTGATAGTTCCACAGTTACAGCCTTTCTTGTATTATTTCTCCATCTCTAGAGCCAACATGGCTACGTCTAGTGTGTCCTTAGAACATTGTCCTGTTTAGTAGATTATGTTTTTTTTTAAGTTTTGTCATATATCTATAAGCTGTCAAAACCACTTCTGGTGAAATTATTGTGTGAACTAACATTTTGTATAGATTATTAGAGTCACTCGTCGTGCAAAATAAGATCATATTGTTTTCAAACATTTCAGAATTATCTTTCTTTGCGATTTTATTGACTCTACTATAAATAGCACTTGCCAAGAAAACCTATTTTTCTAAAGTCCATAACTTAAACATCATTCATTAATGTTGCATCATGCCACTTGCCACTAATTAACTTGCGTATTTTAACAGTGGACATTGTACTGTGAGCATTAAAATTTAAAAGAGGGGTGAATGGCCAGTTCATAACCCGTGGTTCATCCAGAGACCAACTTAAAAGCAGTTAAATTTTGTTCGGTATTTCAGCAGAGTATGTAGTTAAAAATAGTAACATTATATGGTCTAGGCATATTGAGTATTAAGAGTAATTTTCCCAGAGTCTTTTATAGGTTTTTATTGGATAGTTTTTGTAATTAATTGTATTTTCTATTTCTTCTTATTATATAAATCTGTCAGTTATAGAATAGTACATCTCTGGCGTGTGTATTAAAATGTTTGTGTGTGCCCCATTCACCCTGAATAGGTAACAATCCATAACAATTATATGAGATAGTTTTTATAAGTTTTTATTGATTAATTCTATCTATATTACATTAAATTGGTTTTAAAATGGTATACAAATTCAATTATGTTTATTTCTAAGTAATATATATTATTTCTCAACTATTTTCATATCCTCTCAAATCCAAATAGTGAATATAAAATAAAATTGTATTTAAAGGGCAATTTTACACAACTAATATTTGAAATTTATATATATATATATATAGTCTACAAAGAGTTAAACACACTTTTAAGTAATAAACACATAATATTAGAAAACATTTCTTATAAAACAAACAAAACATATTTGTTAGTTATAATAGGGTGATTCACATATTTTTGACAAGTATAGTATGCTTGAATAATAAACCTATATAGCCTTTCATATACATGTATGTATATATTATATTATTAAATTAATTTTGTTCAACGACATTATTATGAATCATGTGAGAATAGTGTCAAAAGTACACATTATGATTCCCAAGATATATTATTCAAAATATAGTCAGAATTATTCTCATAGTAAATGGCGCTACTCCCACAAATATTAGACTGCCGATAACAGGCAGATCGTGGTTTGATCCTGGTCAGAGGTATTGGATACGGGTTTTCTTAAATGGCAACCCCTATCTCTACTTAAATGTGGCTACGCTTCCTTTACATGTAACCTTACTTATCCTTAACTCATTAGCGTAAAACATATATAAGCTTATAACCCAATTAAATGGTAAGATGCAGTGCTAAAGAAAAAACTAAACTTACTGTAGTGGTATTTATTTCAAGCTCAAAATTTTGAATTCCACAATAATAAGAACTCATCATCTTGTAACTATATTTATTTGATGAATCACTGGTAAATCACAAATAATAACCATTACTATTCACAAAATGCTTATAGCACCTATAGATCTATTATAATAAATACATATTTGCAATTGTAAAAAATATGTTCATAATTTTCTTAGAACAGATACTAACAAGCATGATTTCAAGCGCTGTTCATGAACAGTACATGTGTGCGCTGCAGATATAAAACGAGAAAGCAATATTTTTTAGCCAAGTACACATAAAAAAAATTTGCACGGCCTCCACATAAGCCTTGCTTTCCAACTGTCCTCTCGTAGAACAGGATCCAAGGGGAGAAAAAGGTAGGAGGGAATCGAGCAATTCCGATGTAAGTGCATTATCTAGGGACTTATACGTAGTGTTTAATTGCAATGTACAATATCTAGCGGCGAGATGTCTGGGGAAAAGTGGACAGAGGTGTCGTGGAAAGAGGAAATTACCAGGAATAGGTTTTAGTGCTATTTCCTTCCTTTATGTTTCCTTCTCTTCTTACTCCCCATTGCGGCCCAGTATCCCCTTTACTCTAACCCTCATAATCATGATTTAGTGGAGAAATACAGAAAGTGCCCCCTCTTTCCCTCCTATGAGTGCGACCTACAGTCTAGTCTTTCTCAGAAGCCCTATTTCCCCTGACCCGCTCCTTGGACTAATGTGTGTCTAACAGTCAGACAAATAGGTCCCCCAACCCCTTTTTTCACCCCTTCTCCACCTAACATTCATCTAAAAAAAATTGTTTTCAACAACACTTAACTATCTCCAGACTATTTCTGGCCAAATATTGCTATACTTTAGATCCTAGTCTCTGTAATATTGATATTTGAAGACCTAATATGGGTGATTAACATATATATATTTTTTAGATTTTAAACTGAAAAAATTAATTGTGTCTTGTAGATTGCAACCTGTATGATTTATTTTGATATTTGCAAATTTAATCAGTATGATTAAAATGTATCTTTTATAGAATTTTTAATGAATTATTTAAAGTTATATTTGTAGATTTCCAACTAAGTGATTTAAATTAATGTTTCATAAACTTTAAAATGTGTGATTTAAACAAATATTTTGAAAAATGTTAACTGGATAATTTAGTGGGATATTTGGTAGATTGTCCCTATGAAAAATTGATACTTATTTTATTTAAATCTTGGCTATTTAAGTGGATATCGTGTAGATTTTAACCTAGGTGATGTAAATGTGGGTATTTTTTTTACATTTTTGAATTAAATTAGTTATTTGTATATATTAATCTGAGTTGTTTTAGTGGATATTTTCTAAATCTTAGCCAGGCATTAAATAAAAAGGTTAATTGCTAGACCTACTAGATGTTTTAAATGGACCTGTTGTAGATTTAGTCACGGGTGATTTAAATATTTATTTTGTGTTAGACCTGGGTAGCTAAGTCAATATTATTTGGATTTTAATTTAGGTCATTTACTAATATATTTAGTTTCAAATGCATGAGGTTTAGATGGACGGTTTTTGTATTTGATACTGCGGGAGCTAAATGCAAATTTTGTGTTTTTTTAATCAGTGTGATTCAAAGGGAAATTGGTTGATTTTTAATTCTGGGTAATAAATTGATTTTTACTTTTTAATAAATGTCTCATATGTTCTTTTAATATCATTTAAAAGTGGTGCTAATTACGTGGTAAGGCTCTAACTAGAGATGATACTGAAAAAAACCTAAGGTTGTTTTGGTTTCCAAGTAGTCTTGATTGAGTTAAATGTTGGATAATAATTAAGAGTGCTTTTATCTCAGGATGGTGCAGTTCAAATCCTTGGTGGGTGAAATGAGAGGGAATTAATTATTATGCTATTCCTGATAACCTCTAAAAATTAATTCTAGAACTATCTTTAATTTTTTTATAATTTCATTATGTTCTGCATCATAAGTTTATTCAAATTATGTTGAGGGCGGCTCAAACACGGACTTACACATGCAGACAATATGAGGTTTTGACAAACCTCAGAATTTTTGTTTTGGGCATGAGTCTCTTGAGAAGATATTCGTAGTTAGCTATTATATCCGGAGGCATAACACCAAATATTTCAGTACATTTAGGACACGCTTTTGTGGGTAATAGTCGTTCTCGCGCTTAATTCAGTCTAACATTTATTAAAATCCCATTTAAAAACATACAATCACCATCAGTAACATGTTATATTCTACTATTTATAAAGTGAAACTGAAATATATTGTTGATTTTTTGATTGAAATACCAAAGATTAATTATTTTTATTTTTAATTAAATTCCTTCTATTTATTTATTTTCTTCAGTTATTTTGGCTTCTTACAGTATCTACATTTTGTAAAGCATTTCCAAAAACCCCAGTTCATTCAATTCATGATTTTTTTTTAAATATGGATAGAAAATTAAATATGGATATTAAATTTTAGGAAAAAATAAAGAAGAAGTCACTTTGATCTTGAGATTGACTATGAAACAATAATATTGATCTAGTAGCAATGAACTTGAAATCTTATGTAGAATTTTATCTGAATTTACATAGAGTGTAATATTTTTAACACATCTAATTTAATTTGGTCCATTTTATCATCTAGGAGATATATAAGTTAATATATATATATATATATATATAAATGTGTGTGTGTGTGTGTGTGTGTGTGCGCGCGCGCAAAGGGAACGAAAGGAGTGAACTTAGATGGATACAACAAAGCTTAAAATGTGTTGTAATAATCTACATACCCGCTTTGGTGGCTGCCTGGTTTAAGCTACTACTCTCGCAATAGACCAGCTTTCGATGACCGGAAGATCGGGATTCAATACTTGTCGGGTGCACTGACGGTGGATTTTTCTAAATGATATTCCAATTTCCTCTCTACGCAAATTCGTGTGTACTTCTTATAACTTCTACCTTCCTCATCCCTAACACAATAAATTAAATTAGTAAATAGGTGGCTAATCCAAAAGGGTAGTAAGACGTGGCACTAAGATCCTAAATAAAAATAAATATACCTCCAATAAATTAATCAACTATTTTATCCACCGTGTATTACTACGATTCCAAATAATACATCTTCTTAATTAAACCCAATGATAGATAAAATATTATTGAATTAAAATAGAATAAATTCAAAAATACATATATAACCGTGTAGTAATATTGATTAATTATTTTTTGTGGATTATATAACATCTTAAATGAAGTAGGAATATTTGTACGCCTGCCACTCAAAATAGATTCATATTGTGAGGGTGTAAGAAGAGTTTTAAAACTTTGCATAATTTAAAAATGTATTTAAGGTGTAAGATTACACAGACGAATCTAAATTCATTGATAGTGCCGCATGTACAGTACATTAATATAGTATACTCTACAAGAAAATAATGATCTTTAATTTATTGAATTTTATTAAATAATATTATAGAAAAAACAACACTTGGTTGATTAAAGCGATTGGAGAATAAAATGTAAATATAAACATGGTACTATACAACATTATTTTAACCTAATATTAAATATTTACTGAGATAGATAGGGGCAATGGTTATTGTTAGTATATTTTAAAATATGATCTTATTTTTCTTATCGTAAGCATATTTACCTTCAATTTAGATAACACCCTTATGTTTCAAATTTAAATTTATGATCAAATGAAGATTAAAAGAAATTTTAAACTGTAAAACAATTATTAAATATTTTAAAAATAACTTTCCTATATCATATCTGAATTTACATAATAACTTAGTCTTAGGAAAATAGGTGTTCTAATGAATTGGCTAAATTTTAGTCAAGGTTATCTAAATACAACTATTATATATATACTTATATATATACAAATGTTTGTGCATATATTCTAGCAAATCATATATTTTTAATCTCTTAATTACATAGCAGCTAATAAATAATAAATATTATTATGTATTCTTAATAAATTAGAATACTTAGAAATATTTCAAATTAAACTATAAAATTGAGGTAGGCCAAAGTCTTTGCACCCAAAATAATTTTGAACATACCTCATCCTATCTAAAAAAATGTTACATTGATAGAAACACTTTCTGGAAGTATTAGCTATACACACGCCTTTGATATTAAGACATGTATCGCAGTACAGAGAACCTTGAAAAACACGTGAGAAACATAATTTTTTCACATTGGAAGAATACATTTTCACGCCAACTTAAGTCAAACAAATGTAACTTCAAAAAGGTTTCCAAGCGTTTGGATGAAATCGCTTCTCTGAGCTTATTCACGCTTGAGTCTGACATAAAAAAAAGTTTGTAAATTAGTTCGTTCCCACTTTGTCTCATTCCCATTTTCAAGGATTCCCAAAAGTTTATTTTGGAAGAGCCCATCCATTTTGTCAGAAGTTAATCCACTAGAATTGTTGTCTTATTTTTGGAAACTTTATCATTATCTATTTGCTATCTTTTATTTGTTTCATTTATTCTTTTTATTTATTTTTTGTTCCTAGCCGGCAAGTAGTAGTGTTGGTTTTCTTTGTTGCAAGGAAGCTTGGAAACAGGAAGGCAGGCTGGCGAAGTGGATGCTATAAATATCAGTTATTGATGCCAGCCATCTGTGGAGTTCTGGTTTCTGTGTTGTACTGGGTTGCCTATCACCATAAGGGGAAACATTGGCATAGTGTTTGCAACACTGGCTTATGTTCACTGTCCCATTATTTCTTGGTGGTTTCTCTTTAGTTACTGCTTTTAAATTTTAAAAAGCTAGTTCATTTAACGGGATGTCTATAATACAGAGCTATCTTTGTAGTTTGAGTAGGACTTCCACATTTTAACTGTGCAGATTAGGGTTAGGTTTTCATAAGATGTGGTTTGGCCGTATTCCTACAAATAACCTACATATCACTGCCTAATTTATCTGTGTAATTATGTATACATTAGCTAAAAGTACCTTGATTTGAATGGGTAGAAAAAGAATCACTATAATATCAAACAATGAATATTATCCCCTTCGATGGCCGCATAGTCAAAGGCACTTCTCTTGTGTTAGACTATACTGCCGATGAACGATATATCAAGGTTCGAATCTCGGTTGGGTGTACTGCAATTTTTTTCTCAAAATTGTTTTCCACTCTCCCTTCACGCAAATAAGGGTACACTTACTATAGATAAAACTTTACTCATCTCTAAAAACCGCTAGCGTAATAAGTACAAAAGCGAATAGCCCGAACATGTAGTAAAATGCAGAACTAAAAACCTAAAACAAAAAAAAACGCATATTGATAGAGAACAAAATATTATTTGGGCAACACAAACTAATATTCATACTATTTATGTCACTAGGCTCATTCTATACAATAAACAGTTAAAAGTAAACAGAGCTTTACACCCACACTTTTACTTTTGAACTTATGCACATGATCATATGATAGATACGTAGGTTAGCATCTGAATCATTTTACTTATACTAATAAAAATAAAATTATGAAAATACTTTTCCAGTCACCTGAAGTAATAATTATATTTATAGTCAAATTTCTTTATGTTCCTAAGTTTTCGAGCTTCACACAGTAGTGATTACGGAGCTTAAGACGTTAGGATCGCAATATGTATGTTAGCATGAGCATCAGAGAATTCTAAGTTTTAGTTTTTATGTGTTTCTTGTTTTGCTAACTACCCAAATAAGTGGTCACGGTTTATAATAAATAAGGCTTTCAATGAATAAATATATAAATAAGATAAAATATGACCAAGGTGCCCATCTTAAAGATAAAACTTTGTTTATTTAAGCTATTAACTTTTTTTTTATCTGTTTATGGGGATTAAAGGCAACCTTGAAAGTCATCAGGCTCACAAGATAATGATTTATAGTAAATCACACCCAAGGAGCACAACCTCAGGTTTCACATTAAACACACCTACAAAGTTTCAGTTGTCTATGTTTTATTGTTTTGGAGATGTCGACAAAATTCTCACCTGTTGTTGAGAACTGATAATTGAAACATATGTAAGACTTGAGGCAAAGGCCTTATTTTAACCGGGTGAAGTTTTTGGTACTTATTTTTAAATTTCTCTGGAGTGAATGTTTGAATTTATCCTTGGAAAAGACTTTTAAAATAATATAGATAGCTACTATATAAAAGAAAAACACAATTGTAGATATTATTATCATTGTTATACTTAGTATTATTACTATACCTATTATTATTATTATTATCACCGCGTCTTACAACCCGTTCAGGTTATACGCACTTACGCTAATGTGTAATGGTAGGGTGATTGTAAGATTAAATGGAGGACCCACAGTTTAAAGAGAAATCCAAACCACGGTGGTGGCCTGGCATTCCCCACATTCACAAGTTGTGATTAATACACGTATTTTCAGAGGTGAAGAAAGGGTTTGGTACTCAGATAAATCTCTGCTGGGAAACTGTAGATAGCCAAAGGGATATTAAAATAAATTTTATAACCATTTTACATCAAAAAACAGTGCTCCCATTACTGACGTATTCAGGCTTCTAATATAGATAGAAGTAACAAGAGTTTAAGTTTACGCAACCGTAGTTTCCCCTTAGTACCTATGCAAGGTTTCAGTTTTCTAAGTCTATTAGTTCTATAGTCACATACAGGCAGTGCAGGGTATAAGACTCGCAATGTATATCAAATTTAAAATAAACTTCTGAGATGCACAAAAGATAGATTCCCTAGGTATTTATATTAGGTTTAAAATCTAATTGGTCTTTCGTTTGGCATTCATAATATACTCACATCATAAATGACGAGGCTTATAATTTCAGACTCACAATATGTGTAGTAGATAAAACTTAGTTTAGCTTAAAAACTTAAATTCATACAAAGTTTCCGCTTTCCAAGTTTCTTGTTTATTTAGTTAGCTGAGTCGGTAGTTACGATTTCTAAAGCATCAGGATCATTATGGACGTAAAACAGGTATAAGGTGCACACCGTAAGGATTTCCCTCTTTACTAATGTAAATTTTAAAATTCATCTGATTTATAGTTAATATTTTGTGTAAACTTCGTTTACATTGAAATGTAGCTAGCCTTCCCGTCATGTTTCCAGCAAGGGGCTGCTTATATGATAGAATTATAGAGGAGCCCGTGAAGGTGTGCTTTCAGCGTAGATGACGAGTAGGCCTATCTATACATAATATACTCTATAAGTGGAAAACTGTAAACAATTGATGAAAACCTTTTATATTTGTTTGTTATATATTCATTATTCACATTATGCTTGTTTATTTGTAATAATCAAGATTTTATATATTAATTTAAAACAAAACTTAAATTAATTTTTACTATAACTACTGTGTTAACTTAAGCCAAATATTATTATATCTCTCTGTAACACTAAATATAAATATATATTGTTTAGATATCTGTTTTCAATATTTTTAGATTCTACTTTCTCCCCGCCCCTATTATAATTTATAAAAAAAAAGTCTAGATGTTTCAAGACCACCCAGACCCGAATTTTTTTATCATTACGCCAGTTGTCTTTCCATTGACTTTTGAACCTATCTAGAACAAAACTATCTCACAGTTCTGGATAAAATTTGGCATCTAGGATTTTTAATGGTACCCGAAAGGATTTTGACATTATTATCAAACCAACCTCATAATTAGTATAATTTACTATATGTTGAAAGTAAATAAAAATCATTTTCTTGTAATCGGCTATATTTCGATTTTATTTGAAATTGGGACTTAGGCAATATTTAGCATAACAAACAGCCTAGCTCATTTTTCCGTAAATATCTCTTCGAGGATACTTAACGTAGAAAGGTTTCTCCAATTTAGATATATTTTAGGCATAATTCCCCAATTTTTAGCGATAAATATCTAATATTTAATTCAAAACACCATTTCCAAGCTACGCATATAGATTGTTAAAATGGAGGCCTGGTAAATGAGGAGTAAAAAATGTATTAAATAATATAACCCATTTGTAACATATATAGACATGTTACAAACATGATTATTAAAAATGAGTAATCCCACAATTACTCATGAAGATACTTCGCCCGTCCTAACAATTTCAACGTTCCCGCTAAAAACTCAGTGGAATGCTATTGATAATTATTCCAGGGTGTTCCGCGACTAAAGCCGTCTGGTCTAGCTCCAGCTGTTCCATAATTCTACGCATGCGCAGAGTTCCCCTTCCTTTACCCATCTTTGTCCTATTTTTAATTCCTCTCCATCCGTTTCTTGGATAACGTGATGACATGTATCGTCTGTATTGGTACTCATAATACCACCATCGACTGCTTAGGTATCTATTATCTGCCACAAGGCACGCTAACAATCTTGTATTCAAATTTCCTTGTCGACTAATAACTATTCTTTATTAATCTTTTCAAAACTAACCTTTAAGATTAAATATTAAATCGTAAATATTAATTTATATTTTATATATGACTATATTGAATATGTAATTCAATATATTTTAAAATTTAAATGCCGCCATATTTGGCATGGGTAGTAATCTATTATGTAATTGTGATACTGTCTTACAAGGCGCGGAAATAAGACACTTCCTTATAATGCATATCTCAATTGAGACTAGTTATGCTCTCTGAAAATATATCACCTTTTGTTATGAATCTAATGTGGGAATTTTTGTAACCTTATTTCTCACTATTGCTCTATGGAATTGAGCTTGGATATTATACTGTGATTCATTTAATGCTTCAATTTTAAGCGTTTAAATTGAGGTCCACATTCTTGCCTGGCCTTTTTGGTCTGTCCCTTTCACTATACTCTCTGAAATTATTCTATGCATCCCCGATGACATCTTTCGTTCCTTTTCTGAATCTAATTTGGTCTTCTACCATCACACTTTCCATTTTCTGTTCCAGTTTCCTGTTGAATAGTATTATCACTATCTATATCACTTAAAGGATGATACTGTTGTTCCTGTTGTCACTTCATTTTTTGGCTTGAGATTAAAACAAGAATCTAGGTAGTGTCGACATAGGAATTCAAATATCCTTTTTCTAACAAGGTTTAGTGAGTAGTTATGGTGTTTTGTGATCCCTTTTTAAAAATATGTTTTTGTAACAATGTATATTATTTTATTTATGCACTTTGGTTAAATGTGAAAACTTTTATTTTTCCATGAAACATCTATAAAAATTAAAATTATATTTATGCCTTCTGTTATCTTCTAAAATACAAATAAATTGCTTTATTTTATGTATAGTATCGAGAAAGTCGGTTTGGTATTGATTAGTTTACAAGAAAAATTTAATTTCTCCCTAAGAATACATATTTTTACATTGAATGTTAGATTTTGATTTATTTTTTCTCTCTTATACTAAAAGAATTTAATTTCTTGCTAATTTAAAAGTATTAAATATATATTCCCTTTTGTAATTTTTTTGTCCTAAACAATGGTATTCCACCACACAATTTATTCATCGTCCTCACAAAAGTTCATAGATAACCGGTTTTAGTGATATTTTTATTATGTATAGTTTGGGCTTAAGTTTATCCTTTTACTAACATAAATCAATTCTAGAAAAACATTTAACTGGGCTTTTAAATTTTAAACAAATTTATTTGGGAGGCTTAGTGAAGCAGTTGATCAAACCTCGGTGAGCTCCAGCGACACTGATAAAATTATTGTTATTTTCAGTATCCTAAGTAAAGCTCTTAGAATTGTAGCCTATTTCAAATTCATTTTCAATTATTTTTAACCAAACATATCTTCTCCATATCTAATGATTCTCAACTAAAATTGGAACATTTAAGAGTCTTCAGAGATGAGTGATGGATAGACACTTTATCATCTCAGGAAAGGTGTACCAAATAGGTATTTACGATGAATATACTGAATTGAAGTAAAGCATAAAATAAACTTACATAAAATGAACTGTTTAATATTACTTTAATTGTAAAATTGATTTTTATATATTTAGGCCTAACATTTTACTTTAATAAACATATCTGTATATGCTTAGTTTTAGAATATTCATAATTTCTATTTAGATATAACACTAAAGAATATGTAAATAAGCTTAGTATTATTATTCTAGAGAGCTATGGAGATATAAAAATTTTATTTTTCCTCACCGTAATATTTCAGTACACTGACACAGAAACCGACTAAAAGGCAATATTACCACAAACATTGTCAGTCCACGTATTTTTTCTAGGCGAATCAAAGATTTAAATGGGTGATATTCAAAATCCACATTATAAACACTACGTCGTATAATTGAGACTTTTCATTCTATTAATCAAAGGGCACGGCCAGATTAACAACTCAAATTTAGTCATAGTATGGCTATATATCAAAGTAACCTATTTTTATCACTAAAATCTTTGTCATGTTCTCAAATAAAATGGTGAAAATTATTAACAAACGTTGTTTATTAACTTTCACTACACCCTCAAAAAAAAGAAATATAAAAATTACAGTATAGTTTTATACAAATTATTTAATTATTCAATAAAAAGACCTAACCATAATCAATATATAAATATAGAAAATTTGTCTAAAAACGAAGGAAAAAGTTTAAGTTAATCTTTTAATAGCATTAATGCGTACAAATTATTATATATTTTACTTAATCAACTAGTTCATCTCAAATTTTTTCCGAGCTCTCTTACCTGCCATTTCAGATCACACGTAAGAAGATTTGTCTTCACAGAAAAGTGCAAAAACTCATTATTATTTATTTCCTTACTTCAGTCTCTTTTATATCTTTCTGATGCTTGGTTGAATTTTACAGTTGTTCATGGTGTAAGAACCATTTGAGCCTCGCTTGAAATAAATATTGGACTACTGTAAGGCTTGAAAAGGGAATATTTGACAATAAAGGCTTGGGATTTAGTCCCAAAAGAGACACACTCATTTTTAACAAGGGAATCTACAGATCCTTACCGAATGATATTTTTTTAAGGTAAAGTCGATCTCGGTGGTCT
>CABFOW010000001.1:357497-369520 GCA_902141385.1 Timema californicum | reverse complement strand
TCTCGGTGGTCTTGGAGTAAAGTTTTTGCCTAAGGATCCCGTTCATGGGTTCAAATCCAGCCGGGGTTAAAGGATATTTACTGAGTGATAAAATTCCGTAGCACAACTTTCTTCGGCGAGGAAGTAAACCCGTTGGTTCCATGTCAATTGTGGTATGTAAAATAAACCTGGAAGGTATGTGAAAATACTTTTCCCGGCACAATTGGAACAAATGAAATTCTCATGTGCTAATATGATCATTAGAGTAAGTGCGCGTTAAAAATACCCCAAATAAATGTTAAAGTGAATATTTTAAAATGTCCTCTAATGTAATATATTCTAGTTTTCTGGTACACATCATTTATATTAGAACACGCTAAATTAACTATAATAACTTCTTATTTTCTTATTTGTTGTGCAATTGTTAAACCTTTTATACGGTCTTGTGGTTTTTCAGACAAAGAAGATTCCAGATATTCTATAAAGTATAAAATAATAGTCACAACATGGAAATCGATCCCGCGGCCTTTTGATTTATTGGTTCAATTTCATGCCCAATTTTTCGTTATAAACTTAATTTACAATTATTCTAGGAATCTTGTATATGAATGGCCATGATAATAAAATCTACGTGTTGGTTAGTGATACGTATACCAGGTCCTTCATGATTATTGTGACCCACCAGATACTCATAATTTTCAATATGAGTACACATTTTAGATTTCCCAACTACTCTTCGTAAAATATTGAGTATGAAACGTTGTATATTATTGGCAAAATTTAAAATAAAATATCATAGTGTCTTGAATCATGATTATTCTTCTATATGTTTGAAATATATATATATTAGATAGCTAATTCAGCCTCTAATTATTGTTGCAAATACAAAATTATTTATAGTTCCCCATGGCTGGAGATGCTATTTTAACTATAGTGTCCTTCCTGGTCATTTCAACCTGGGCGCGTGTTTACAGCCCAGTACAGTAGTGGCGCGTAGATGGATGTATTGGCTCACAAAAAGCGGCAAACACCAGCAGTAACCTTCGTCTTTGGTGGCTTCTTTCCCTGTCATTCCCCGACAGTAAAACAAGTAATAGGAAGCGACACAAAAGGAGGGCGATAGGAGTAAGGAAAGGGAAGGGAGATAGTTCCCTCTAGGAATGGTGTAGAAGATGGGGATAAACAAAACACTGTCATAACCACCAAAGTTTTCCTTTATTCACTATTTCTTTAAATTGATCACTTTTTTTTTTATGAATAATGAATTATACCTTCTGCTAGCTTACATCTATAAACATTTGATAAATGTGTCAAATGAAGTGGAATATTTTTGACTCCTATATGTGATAGGGTATTGTATTGATCTTTAAATCCGATTAAATTCCTTTCAGAGTTTCTTTGATTTAAATCCTAAATAATTAATTAAGATATTCTGGAGTGGTTCTTACCACTACATTTAAAGTCCCATTATTTTAAAAATATATGGGGATGATGTTACTTTTATTTAGGATATCAAAACCAATAGAATATATTAAAAATATTACTATTTTGTTTACGTGCCTCTTAAATTCACAGCTCTAAAAAAAACATAGACTAGTGTCTAAAAAGGGATTCAATGACCACACACAGTTTATTACGCCTTGGTGTAGAAACGTTCATTTTTGGAGTATTTATTGTTTATTGTTATATTGGAGTATTAAATAAGCAAATAAAGTACTAGCCTTGTTTTTAAGCTTGACACTTTTAAATCAAAAGCGTAAAGTATATATGTTAATAAATGAAAATTAAACTAGGTGATGGATTTTACATGTCGATAGTAAAAATAAACTAATTTGCTTGTGAAGGAAAAACATAAGTTAGCTTAATAAACCATTTTTATTCTTTTAGATAAAACTATACCACAGTATTTACGTTATTTGAAACCTTACTATATATTAGATCTATCTTTTGTCATCTCGATAATGATGGCATCTCTTCTTGATCTCAAAAATAAATTATATACAATCAATGGAGTAAATAAGCAACATAGCGGCACCAATGATTGTTAACATTATGGTTAACACGGCAACGGCCAGTGATACAAACCACATGACCCTAGAATATAAGTACTAAAAGCCCCAAGACCACTAATTGCATTGATAAATGCTGCCAACATCACGGTTACTAATTACCCTGGTGGCATGTAGCCTAACTAAAATATCATAACTATCTTGGCCGTGTACACTAAACCAGTGCTGTGTGTAGGCTTTAGCATGTTCATACATGATCTGTTGCCGGGTTCCCTACCTGCGAACCCCTCCTCCCTCACCTTCTCCTCACTAGGAAGTAGTTCTTTATTATTAATGTTATTATTATTTTTATTACTTTAAATTTTCAACGCCCCCAACCCCTTTTCTACAGCCTATTCTTAGAAATCTCAAGTTTTAAGCTTTATTAGATTATCTTGAGTTGTCTTTCCACCTCTATTTTCGAAAATTAACTTTCAACCTTATCAAATATAATATATATATATATATATATATACATATATATATTTAAATAGGCCCCCATTTTTTGGACCCCCTCGCTAAGTTACTCTTAAGCAAAATGCTAAGTATTCGGGAGCAGGTGTTGTGGCAATACGGGTATGAGTGAGACAGTGAGTTGCAAACCTTTATAATATTCCCACCCTCATAGGGGATTAAATTTGTAACCCATCAAAAATGTCTAACCAGATCCTAAAATGGAGGTTTCATTTTAAATTGTAAGTCAAATTGCCAGCTGGTTCAAAAGATACACCAGATATTCCCCTTTTTTTTACTTCCTAGGACCTTAAAGGAGTCTTCACGCTCTTTTTTAAGATTCCAGACCAAGTTATTGTGGAAATACTGTTATAAGTGAGTGCGTGAGTCAGGGAGATTTGCCTTTAATTACGCAGATTGAATAACTTATCAATTACATTTCTTAAATATAATAAGTCTTCATTATTTCCATAAGTAGAGCAGGAACAGGCTAATTATTCAGTGTATAATTCAATCAATTAGATAGTTCGAACCCACTATGATTTCTAGTGAATAATAATACTTAGCACCACGTCTTACTACCCGTTCGGGTTATACGCTTTTAGTACTAATTACTCTAATGGATTAGGAATTGGGAAGTTTGAATTAGAGGAAGTGAACCCGCATTTGCGTGGAGGTAGAGGGGAAAACCATTTAGGAAAAATCCACCCCCAGTTCACCCGACCGAGATTCGAACCTCGATCTCCCCGTCCTCAGCAGTCGAGCTAAACACGTCAAGCGCGTTAGCCAACTACGCCACTGAGGCGGGTGATTTCTAGTGAGATTCCTATTCAATTCAATCGTAAAAACTAACATTAAACTCGAGTTTTGGAATGAAGTAATTGGATGACTCAAAGCCTATACATTTTTTGTTGTTGTACTCATTTCATACCTAGCTTACCGACCTTTATGAAAAAAAAAGCACTCCATGTTAAGCATGTCAAATAAAGTTATATTTATTGAAACATAGTTAAAGAGAGAGTGATGTAGTTTGCTCTGGGGGGTAGCGGTTTTTTTTAAATAGGGGATCTTTTTGGATCAGCTTTAATCACTTCTATGTGACAATGTAAACATGTGGTGGCCAGCCTTATAGAAGTAGACTTCCAAACTTCCATTTTGCGCGCCCTCAATGATTAGGTCTGTAATTTTCATATGTTAATTTTCAAAGTTTTTATATTTAGTTTTTTGTTTAGAGTACGGCATCTTTGACCAGGAAAGATATATAATGTATATTTCAGTCACCTGTGTGTGTAGACTTCTAGCCTTTCTGGTGGCACAAAAGGTTTCCAGGGTACAAACATAGAGGTTGTCTACAAGTTGTACCCGCAATGAGATGATGTGATGATTGTTATTATGAAGGTGGGGAGCCAGGAGTTATATTAATCCTAACTTAATCTTAATTAATAAAACCCTGGTGACTGTTGGGATAATTCCCCTTTCTGGTAAAGTACTCGTATTACAGGCTAGAAATAGAACCAGGGACCTCTTAGGTTCGTCAACCTGTATTTTTATGTATGAAAAGTATTTTATTGTTTATGTGTGTATTATATAGATTATTAAAAAAGTTTGTGTTTGTATGTAGAATATTTTGAGGTTATTTATTTATTGTGTAGCAGCTGTGTAAATACTCATAATAATGGTTAATTCTAATTTTGTATATTTCGAATGTTGATTGATATCCTTTGGACTTCGAATTAAATAAGTTCTACTTTGCTATAATTTGTGTTATAATCTCCCTATATTAAGTAATTTTAATACTAAAGGTTAATAAAACAATAATTGCTTTAATTTTTCTTAATCAATACTAAAAATAGTATATAGTATTTGGTGAGCTTTTAAGATTTTATCCTAATTTCTTATTTGGTTAAGAAAACTGTTAAACAGATTAATTATTTTTGTTTCGATAAATAAATATTTACTATTACATTTTGGTAAATTAAATAATTTGACCTTTTTTTAAATTAGAAATAGATTAAAACACATTATCAGTTAACACTTGTTCAAAATTAAATTTAAAAAAAAGTTATTATCAATAGTTATTTTTCTTAGGTGTTGGAAGCACAGCTGATCAGGGTGTACTTATACGGAATGGCCTCCAGTCAAAGATAAGGAGTTATCAAATACGAGAATCTCGCTGCGCTCCTTGAGCCTGATTGATTCCTTGGGCACCGGTAGCTGCTAGTTGCAGTCTTCAGTGAAAACAGCACTTATTTCAATTGAAATATTACTACGTAACTAACTTTAAACATATTCGTTGTAATGGCTTTATGCTGGAGGGAAAGTTTCCAAGTGGGTCTCCTGGAGTAAGGGGGTCGATTGCTGCAGATATTAAAGTATAAAAAACGTTATATGTATTTGTATCCATCCATCAAAAGAAAATTAAGCAAACTCAACCCATATGTTTTATTTTATTAACAACTTTCATCGCCTTAAAAAATGAGATGCATAATGCGCTAACGGAAATTTACATAATCAAGTGAAGGTTTTGGCATCATACTGTCCTAGAGAATTACGCGAAGCTCACCTGCAGGTGTTACTGTCTTCCATTCTCTAACAAAAAACAAACAAAATCCTAATTAATTGATGAAACTAATAATACAAAAAGCCAGGCCTCCACCGTGGTTCGGATTCCACGTTAAACTGTAGGTCCTTCATTTCATCTCGCAATCACCCTACCATTACACATTAGCGTAAGTGCGTATAACCCGAACGGGTAGTAAGACGCGGTGCTAATATTAATAATAATAATAATACAAGTTTAACGTACAATATTGTGAATCAAGGCACTTTTGATTTGTTGTAGTTTTAATTTGTTTTTACATACTCTTGTAAATGTTAAATTAGTGTATATTTAATTATAGAACAATACAGTGTTAACATTATTCTTCACTAAATTTTTTATTTAATAAGTGTGACAAAAGGCGTTTTTTTTAATTTCCAAGAGCATATCATGGTATTGTATTCAAACCCCAAATACTTTTTCCCAAACATATGATAACCTGGGTATCATCCCTTTGCCCATGTAGGTTAATGTATTAATTATAATAAAATAGATGCAGTTTAAATATGACGAGGGATAATAGCAAAAAAATCACGAAACTTCGATAAACAAGTAACAAACTTATCATCATTCATGTTATTGAAATGGTCAATATATTTATCATGATGAATACCATAATATCTCAAAGGCTTATTTAGAGGTGTAATAAGTTTCTTTTTAGTACCACGTATGTCAATCAAAATATAATGATTAAAATTAATGAACATCGCCACATACAAATATTATTATTTATATACTGAGTTTGTATCTGCATTTTTTATAAATAATAAAAATATATATAGTCAATTTCATTTGTCTTTGCTTGACTCTTTAGTCCCTAAATTTTTCTGATCTAAGAACTGTGTTGTATAGTCATAATTGATTTTTTACGTTAATGTTAGAGTCATTACCCAAATATTAAATAGAAAAATTAAATTAGAACAAATAAAAATAAATTTCATAGTTATTTAACGTATTTATAACAGTTAGCCGCTTTTAAGTGCTACTTAAACCTTATTACTATAAAGTTAACTTCTTAAAACGTCTATTAATTATTGTTCTCTAATATATGAAGCGTGAATATTAACTTATATCGATGATTATAATTATACAAGATTATATTAAAGGCAGCTATTTGGTAATCTTTAAGATAAAGCTGAAAAGTACTGCCTCATTTGAGTCCTCATTAAGATCATTTTCAAGCAAATAAATGTTGGTCACCTTGTCACACACCTCTAAGTTTGAATGACCGAACCACATAAATTTATCCAGCGAATACCCAGCACTAAGTGAGCCACCGTAGATTGGTTACCCGTAGCTCAAGAGATAGCAGCAAGCGTTAAAAAGTCTACGTTGTATCAAAATACTAAATACTATTTAATATGTATGTAAAATTCATTAAAGAATACATACTTTCGGTATATAAAATATGTGAGACAACTTGGTTTCTTTCAAGTATTGTGTTTAAAATAGAGTTTACACAAGTAATTAGATAATCATTTATCCATGGGGTTGATGCCTACTTCCCTGAGAATTAGATGTAAACTTCACAATTTAAGATGTAAGCCTGTGTGTAATTTAATATATCATAGTAAATCAAATTAAAATGATACCTAGCAATTATTTAAAAACTTTAATCTATTCAACAAATGCCTCTAATACTAAACGTTTTCCACCCAGTTGAGTGTCTCCTAGATTAATGCATAACCTTATAATTACCGTGATCAAACCACCAAATACTCGGATACATTTAAGCGTCTGTCTTCAAGACCATTGCACATTTTCAAGTGAATACAATCGTACCCGACCCAACAACCCTGTTAGATAGCACTCCAATGTCAACTATCATGAAGACCTATAATTCTCTCGAATACGGGTACAACCAGACCATTCTCTCAACGAAACTAACTCATCACTAAGGACGCACCGTCAGAGCCCACCTAAACCAAAATAAGGTAGTCCTAATGTTGAAAGCTTAGACCACTTAGTAAAAAGATCGACGAGACATTCCACAAATACTAGCCGACTGAATGACTGACGAATTGACTAAACTATACAAACCTTATATACTAAATGTACCCATTATTCATAAGACATTTTGAAACAGTTAGTACTTTAGTATAGGTAGAGGCCAAGTATTATAGGGCGTTAGACTGATGTAGCCTTCAGACAAGGTTGATAGCTATAGTGTTGTGGGATTCATTACTGGGTGTATAGGCCGTTTGTTAATATCAAAATGAGAGATTCAATATGCTTTTTGATAATATTTTCCACTATTTATTATGAATGAACAATCTTGTAACTAAATTAATTAATACTACTCCTTAAATTTGATCAATCAGTTTAAAACATACAGTAAAGGTATTAACATTTATTTTCTCACTTTGTTTCAACCTCGAAAGCATAAAAGAACTACTCTAAATAAATTGTCCAGGTACTTATTTGTACCTAAACTACACAAAATATAACCTTAAATAAGCAAGCCCTTAGAATATATGCTTAGAAGAAAATAGAAAAATTTAATTTTTTTTACATTTTGGGTGGTTACCTATGTCTTTTTAAATACAAAGTTATATCATGGCAGCATTTAGAATGATAATTTTCTTAGAGCTATTTACCTAAAATTTTGCACCCAAATATATCAACATGAAATTTAAAATGTATTCGCAATTATAAGTCCTGAGTTATTATAACTAAAACATTTAAGGAACAGTTTGAATCCCGCATATACAATAGGCATTCTTGACCACTTAAGCACTTGGATGAACTCCAAAGGGGATTCAACAAAATCATTTTAAATCCAATATATTCTAAAACAAGATACTTAAAATAAATACATACCTAATGCATGAAAGCAAACCAGCTCTATATGATTAAGATGAATAACATGGAAAAATATTATATTAGTATTTTTGTATCGACACATTTATTAAAAATAGACCCGGTGCCTTAGCTTGGGCGACTTTTAATTAAAGACTCTAATAACTAACATAATTATATCAAGCAAGCCTAGACTAAGATTAAGGCTTGTAAGGTCTCATTCTGTTTAAGGTTGTTCAATCTAATATATTGTCATCACCTACCAAGGCAGAACATATTCAAGCCCTTTTTCCATTCAATTTTCCCCTGTCTTAATGTAATAAAAGAAAAAAGTGAAAACTCTTCAAACGTCTTTTTTTATCTTCAGGCGTTGTCTATCTTAAGAAAAACTCTGATATAGTCACATTGAATTGCAGTTGAGGATAATATTTTTGAAACAAATTCAGTTTCAATTAAGGTTATTTAATGATGTAATATAAATTATGGCTATTTATGATTTCTACAAAAAAAATTATATGATTAATTCGTTACACATACAAGTAGATTCAACATGAACATTGTTTTTATGGATGTTTTTATATTATATATTTGAACTGGTTAGTTAAACCAAAATAATTAAATGTATATATGTTTAAGTAAATTGCACCTTAAACAAATAAATGGTTCAAAAAATTCTAAATGAAAAGAAACCTATTATATTATTATTTTATCAAATTTTTAATTCTCATAAATTATAATTAGTATTGCCATATTCAAAAAAATTAAAATAGATTACTCCAGTAAAAATTCATGGTTTTAATGTATGGTTTGATTTAAAAAAAATTAAAAGTGATCACTAGACTTTTTACTTAATGTTTTTTAACTAATTACTTAAGAGATATATACGTATACTTACTATTTCTCAAATAAACACAGATAGCTCAAGAACCAAACATAGAAAATTACTAAATTAGTTAAAGTGCATTCTTTTCCTAATATAAAATAGTATTTTACAGTCTTGTCACAAGTTAAGACCTTATATTTAGAATATAATTTCATTTTTCATTTAGATAAAACTTATTTCACTGTAGGATTTGAACTGTGCATACACTTGCCCTATCGCTGCAAGGTACTGAATGTGATCTCAGATATGTAATTTATTCTTACCATTGCTAAATTATTTTCTCTTTTTTCACTAAAAATTTTAATGGAGTATTTTGCTGGAAGGTACGCTAATAATAGAGAAGCTGTCTTCAAGATTTGAGAGGGATAAAATAGTCATTAGAAAAATGACATTTTTTCTTATATCTCAGCTTACACAGCAAGATTAACTTTTATCTCAAACTTTGATATTTATTAATATATATTTCTACAATGTAGAGAATAACCAGTTATTTGACAATCAATAAGCAGATAAAATAAGTCATAGATTTTTTAAGGGACGCGGTGATGTGTGCGCCTCCAATCACCTCCCACATCAACCGACTCTGCCCCAAGCGACATTGCCTGCCTCGGATGACCCCTTCGGACGCCCTCTCTACCCCCCCACTTCCAGACGCTCCTCTCCCTCTGAACGCCATCTCTTCCCGGATGCTCTATCTCACTGGTGCAACCAATTTCTTACTTAAATTTAAATTTTTAATTATTTTTTAATTTCCATCCACACCACACCTAGAACCCAAAATATTACTCACACTACGAAAGGTGATACAATTCTAATTCTTTCAATCTTCGCCTACAATATTAAGGTTCCCAAAGTCGCAAGCCCATAGCAGTAAATTACACTCCACTCTTTAATTCCACCCAACGGTTATTAGCCCAAGAAATAAGCTTTTTTCATTCCCTTTAGAGGAAAATACTGATAAACCTTAGCCATCCTTTACACCCTAACGTTCTTCGAGCAGAAATCGCAACAAAGCAGCTGAACCCCTGACTAAAAACTCCCGGAAGCAGAATTCCTAACATAATGAACCATAACGTTAAATTACTATCTTAAAAACTCCCACCCACATCATTCTCCCTTTACCACCAACTCCTGCACCACAGCCATCCTCCGCTCTTTACTCCCTCCCAAAACAACTCAAACCCATAACGTTAAATAACCATCTCCATCCTAATCTCCAACCCCACACCCTCCTCCCATCTTACGTCCTAAACTAGCCTACTCGAACCTTATCTATCACAAACTCATCATCTTGCACTCCTACCAGCTACATTCAAGCCTCATCACACACTCACCATCTTCACTAACATGTGGCTGACGACATTAAAATGACTTGAAGTCATGTGACCGATGGCTTTCCGATGTCCTGACGCTAGACAGCTTGACCTCATTACGTTAAATTACCCTCTCCAAATGTACTCACACCCTCTCCACTTCCATTTTCCACGATCCCACCACAATAATAATCCATAACGGTGAATTCCCCAATCCTACCCTAATTTTCCTCCAGATACTCGCCCCTCCCCTTCTACACTCCTCACACCTTCACCATAAAACTATCCCCAAAAATGATAATATGCTATAGATCTTTTGTATGGATCCCAAGCTATGAGAAAATAAATATATATTCCAAAAAAGTTCCCCTCAATCCCACACATCCCACCCTCTCATAGACGATCCTCTTGCTGACACAAATTTCTCTCCCAACACACCTTATCATGGGAGAGACTATTTTCCCTATTACCCTGAAGCAGGTTCAGAAAATTATGAGGCCTCTATTGCTAAAATCTTACACAACAATTATATATTTACAAGATATGCTCATCTCTGTGTGTTCCTCTTCTGAAAACCCGTATATACATTGTAGTCCCCAAGCAATGAATCTTTGTTCATTGATCATACCATACATCATGTATACGAAAATATTTGATCACTATGTAAATGCATAGTTTTGAAATTTAATAAATATATCAACTTTTTTTTCATAAGTAAATTATATTTACCAACTTAAATTTCTAGTGATACATACACATAATTTTTTTTTTAACAAATTAAGAACGATTACTTTCACCAACCCTTAGGGGTTCTCCAAAGAAAAATTATAAAGATAAAATAAAAGTTTTTTCCTGCCTTTGACATCCCCAAATAGGGCACAACTCACTTTCGGTGGGGGGGTTTTTTATAACCCCCCCCCCCAACACACACACAACACATAACCTGGTCGGTCTTTTACTTCGTAGGTGCCCTTCACCGCAATACTGGGCGACCCGCGCACTTCCCATAGATCTCGGCCTTAAGGCAAGGGCACTCGCATGCGGAGGACGCGTGAGCCTCACCACACTTCACACAGCGCTCCTGGCGGAAACACCCGATGGAAGGGTTACCGAAACCCTGACAGCGATGGCACTGCTGGGCCACATTATTTCGCCTGAAGGGTTCCAGGGACACCTTCATGTGCGAGAGAACGGTCTCCCCCGACAATCTCTGGAGCTGCTGGCGCCCTACCAGAGTCACCAGAAACAGCGGGAAAGGCCGCTCTACTTGATCTGGCCCGGCGGCCCTCACCCCCAGGCGGGTCACCCTTCTCACCTGGTAACCTTTATCCATCAGGGCAGCTTGTACGTCTTCGCACGGTGAGGTCAGCGGGAGTCCTCTGATGACGAGACGCCCGTCTCGTTCTCCGTCGGTGGGAAAAGTGTATGGCTGGTACCACTGTAGCACCAGCATCTCCAAGAGGGTGGAGTGATCGGCCAACGTGTTCACGTATAACGTGACACGATTGGTCGACCACTTCATACGGAGACCTCCAGCGAGTTTACGGCTCAGACTTTTTGTGGCCTCGAAGGGATTCACCTTGAAATTCCCTTCGCAAACGATTACCGGGACTCGCTTGGTATTGGTACTAGAGGGTGTGGTCTGGGGGGCGGTCGGTTTACCGGAGGACTTTGGGATAGCTCCCTTCCCCGACGACGTGGTCGGTTCCCGGGACGAGCCGGCCCCGGCCTTGGCTGAAGTCACCTTGGCACCAGGCCCCGTCCCCGTCCTCGACGCGGCCCCGGAGGGTTCCGACCGGTCCCTCGGCAGAGGCCGACTTCGCGCCAGATCTGGTAGGTATGGGATCGGTTAGGCGCGAGCGCCTGCCCAGATTGATAGGAGACGCAAACTCACCCGAGTCTTCAGTCTGCAGGTTCCTCAGGGCGTCGAACCTATTGGGGCGCGGGCC
>CABFOW010000001.1:311268-356266 GCA_902141385.1 Timema californicum | reverse complement strand
TTTTTTTTTTTTTTTCATCATACTGTTAAAAATTATTTAATTAAAAAAATCAATTTACAAAAGTATCATCTTTCACTATCCTGGAAAATTAATAAAGAAAACATGAAAAAGAAACGGTAAGTATAAATTATTATACTCTAAGCTAACCACTTTGCATAAGATGAAAATACAAGATAAAATTCTTAGTACTTTGAAGAACTTGGGGATCTTAATCTAATTATAATTTACAAAAGTAATCAATTTTTAACATAAGTGTACCTTAAGCTCCAGTGGCGCTATCACGATTTGGGTTATAGGTTATAGGATTACCCGCGGTGGCTCACTCGATACGAGTAAGCTTTGTCGGTCGCCGGCAACTGACACGTAACACCATTGTGGACTGGTTTAAGTTTCATTTTGTTGATGGTATGCAGAGAATACTGTTTGAAGTCAATAACGCTAATCAAGTTGATAATTTCAATTTTTGCACCGCTATTTGAATAGTCTGGTATTCTTATGAAATAATTTTCAAAAGACAACAAAAATAATATGTAAGTGTGACGTGTTTGATTTATTATCAAGAATCAATGCTTGGTTCTATAACAATAACTATATCCAAACCAGTGTCAGCTTCAGATCGTTTTTTCTTGTAAGGGGGAAGGTAAGTGTGAGATAATTGAGTTTATGATGCTTTGGCTGTCTCCAGCTAGGTAGCACGCTCATTATTTGAAGCAGTTTAGACCACTTTTGTTACCACCTTAAGAAAGAAAAGTTAGACAAAAAATATAGTTTAACGGGCTAAACCAATTCATCACTTTTTCGGTCCAAAAATTTTAAGCAACTAATCATGGGTAAAATACTCTCACATATTATTCTTCCCTGATCTACATACAAGTTTTGTAATACATAGATGTCTGTGTTACATACCAACATCTTGGATACTTCATGGAATGACTCCGGCCCCATCAGAAGCGAAGCCGTCAGAATCATGGGGAGGACCATGCCATTCAATTATATCGCACTTGACCGGTTCAAGTTTCTTGATCAACTGAAGACAGCACTCAACCAGCTCTCTAGGCGGAGTCAACCTTCCAGAAACCCGTAGATGGTCGATCACCCCCTCTTCTCGTCCGTTATGGCATTTAGTGCGTTCGGCCACTATAAAGCTCCATGCTTCGCTTGGCAACGATATGATTGCTATTATTCAACGTCCCCTAGACAGTCGTCTCTTAACAAACTTAATCTACATTTAACGGTGATCAAGATGTTCTCGCCGAGGGACCGGCCGGATCGTATAAAGTAACCTAGACTTCGATATATCAATAAAGGAATCGGAACTAGCCCGTACTATGGCTGGACTCACGTCGTAGTCTTTAGGGAATATTAGTTTAGAGGATTAGCCGATTATATAACTTAATGTCTTTTGTAGTTTTTTATATCTACCGAAACCCTCTCTCACTTCACGCGAGTTTCCTGATGAGTCTTTGGACCAGCAGTTTCAATTGAAGTGAGTCACATATCTTAACCCGTATGAATATTTTGCAGTCATCGAGGTGGTTAGCCGGGAAAGAGATAGTTCTGATCGTTCAGGGCCTTGGGGTGGTGCCTAGCTAGGCATATTTAATCTATGTTGTACACAACTTAGGTGTTCAACTTGTGGAACACTTTAGCCATTCTGGCACGGCTCATGGTATCTAATATTTCATGTTTGATCTATGTTGTGCACCACTTGGGTGTTCAACTTGTGGGCCGCTTCAGGCCTTCTGGCACGGCTCGTGGTTTCTAATTTTTTGTCTTTAATTTGTGTTTCTCGCCCTCTTTTTGGGGTGCCCAACAATTGTATTATCGTTGCCCTACTGGCTTAGACCAATGGGTCGTGTGCCAACCTAAGAAAAGGTAATAGCCAAGAATACAGACTTTGAACTTGCCTGGTACAATTGTCTGCTGAATGTTCCATGTTAATGTATAAAGCAGACGGATTGTTACTAGCTTTTATAATATGTTATCATACAGCTAATAGGCGCTTCGCACCATATTTACTTTTGTCTTTGCTCAGCAATATAATAGGTAACTTGACGCAGGCAAGTTCATAGACCATGTTAATTGAGATGGGGTTCCTAAGATACATTGTGTACCTTGTTCTGCCTTATGATTAATTAAATTTACATTTTTCAAACCTACCCTCTTCTTGATATCTCTTATAGCGGCCAGGGAAAGACAGAAAAACAAAGAGAATATTGAAGAATCCACTTTATGGGGGTTCAAACATTACGTCAAATTTAAAGGATCTTCCTCACTATATTCTCAATGTCAAAAATGGCAATGATTATTATAATTGTTTTTGACAATAGAAAGTAGAAATTAAAAAAATCTCTAAATTATTATTATTATTATTATTATTATTATTATTATTATTAGCACAGCGTCTTACTACCCGTTCGGGTTATACGCACTTACGCTAATGTGAAATGGTAGGGTGATTGTGAGATGAAATGAAGGAACTACAGTTTAACGTGGAATCCGAACCACGGTGGAGGCCTGGCATTCCCCACATTCACAAGATGTCTTGTCAGAAGTGAATGAAGGATTTGGTATTAAGACAAATGTTTGCCGGGACCGAGAATTGAACCCCGGCTGCCAGCACAGAAGTCTGACACCTTACCCCTAGACCGCCAGGTAACCTTAAATTAGTATTAAATCAATATTTATATTTACTTACTCTATGACATTAGGTACTTGAAAATTAACTGCTGCACTTAAAAAAGAAAGTCACCTACCCTTATTTTGAGATAGTTACATCCAGTCCACCTCAATACACCCTTTCTCTTTCATTTCCATTCTAATGTTGTCCTATTTTCGTCCGGGTCTTCCCAATGGTCTTTTTTCATTGAGTTTTCCAGAGTGGAACATGGTTCTAGATTCTCCCATTCACACTCCATGTCCTACCACGATACTTGATTATCCTATTAATGTATTGTGACGAGTACAGTGTATGTAACGCAGCACTATATAACTTCCTCCACACCCTAGTAACCTCATCTCTTTTCATTTGTTATATAAAACAAATATAGATTAATTGTTTTAAATAAAATCAATATAGCCATTTCGTAAAAATTAGGATTGAACAAAAATTACTCCCTCGTAAATTAACCTTAATTTAAGTCTTAGTGTCAAAATAATAAAAAACTTTCTACTAAAACCAAATATTGACTTTAAGGCATATCCATTTAACTTTTTTGGCTAGGACAGAGAGATAGACACGGAACGGTAAAATCCACTTACTTGAGTTCGGGTTCACATCAAAGGTTATGATATATTTATAATATCCAAATTTATTTTTTTAAGATTAAGAATATTTTATCTTGATATGAGAGAAAAAAATGGCTTCTAGCGCTATATTTAATTTGACTTTAAAATTAAATATATTATTATAAATTTTGTAGTTTTTAAGGACTATTTCAACCAATTAGTCTAAATACATGGGTAAACAATAAAAATTAAACTCCGAATCATCAATATCTGGCTTGCTAACTTGAAGCACGATGAACTCATTTATAAACAACCGGGTTTCATATGAATCTATCAGATTTGGTTGCTCTATATCAAGAAAGCATACCAGAAAATGTCAACTAACTAAACCGTAAATATATGTTCTAGTTCTACGCTATATCTGAATAAGTCGGTGAGATGGTTCACTCTCAGCCCTAAGCCTCAAAGTTGACACACAAGTCACAAAGTAGAGTAGCAGTTACGTCAAGAAAAGAAGCTATCAAGAAAAACCAATTTGGATTGTACGGCAGAAATTGGTGGAGCAGGCGGAAGACTTCTCCCGCTCTTCGAACAGTTTTTCCCCTCCTTAAAATTTTTCTTTACTTTTTTCTAGACCTCCTCACCCGCCCTTTAAATCCCTCGTTTTCACTCCAATACCCTTCCTATCACCTTGTGCTTCACTACAGAGAATTAAAAGGTAATAAATGGTTGTCGCTGTAAAAATAAGCATAGTTTCATCATTCTGTGATACACAAAAAAACTTTAGTTTCAATTTTTCTCCTTGCATTTAAAGTGAAATAAATGTTCTCTCATCTATATTGATAAGTTTAAATTCTGATATTTATTTATTAAAGTATATTACCAATAAATGCAATCACTATTACATTTTAATTTTATTTTATAACTATATTTAGTCATAATAAAATACATTTATGTATTTTTTAAAGATATTTTTGATATAAACTTGAATTAATTCTAAATTATATTACCATACTTTTCTTACATCTATTATTGTTTCCAGCCTGTGGCTTGAGTCTTTTTTTTTTCTAATTCAAGTCTTACATTTTCCACTACCGGCTTGTTAGTTAGCATCTATTGAGTTTAAATCTAACTAAAGACAGGGACAGACATAATATCCCGTCCCCAGCCGTAAGTTAATCACTGTGAAAGAGTTAAAGGTGACCTGGTAAGGTGTCAGACTTCCATTCTGGGGGTCCGGGGTGCAATCCTTGGTCCCGACACGGATTTATCTGATTACCAAACCCTTCCTTCACCTCTGACAAGACATCTTGTAAATGTGTGGAATGACAGGCCTCCACCGTGGTTAGGTATTCCACGTTAAACTGTAGGTCTTCCATTTCATCTCACAATCACCCTACCATTACACATTAGCGTAAGTGCGTATAAACCGACCGGGTAGTATGACGTGGTGCTAATAATAATAATAATAATAATAATAATGAAAGAGTAAACCTACATTTTACAAATGATAAATTTTTCAGACATTCTGGGAATAAAACCCAGAACCCTTAGCTCATTAGAGAGATATGCTATCGACTGATCCAAGGTTTCTGACAGTATTATTATACTTAAATTACATAACATTTTCGTAGACATTCGTACGGGATAGGCCGAGGGTGACAATTAGTCACCCAAAATGTCTAAAAAAAATGTTTGAACTTTAATTTAATTTCTTGATATGCACTGTGAATTTTAAAATACACATTGTATGTGATTTGATTGAATAGAGTGAATCAAGTAACATAGATTATTTAAGATTTGGTAGATATAAATTTATATTAGTAAAATGAAGAGTTTGTTTGTCCATCATAAGCGTTCCGCGATATTTACCGTACTCCAAGGTCTGAAATTTAAAATCATTAGCCACTTTGCAAGAAAATGTTCACTTTAAGGATATAATTTAAAGTTTTTGATTTGATTTTTTAAACTAATTAAA
The DNA here is from genome assembly GCA_902141385.1 of Timema californicum. Classification (NCBI taxonomy): domain Eukaryota; kingdom Metazoa; phylum Arthropoda; class Insecta; order Phasmatodea; family Timematidae; genus Timema; species Timema californicum. The sequence continues at coordinate 351,060 of CABFOW010000001.1, read as the reverse complement.
AACTGAAAAAAATAATATTTTGCCTATTAAAACTGGGAGAATGATTTAGCAATTTTTTTATACAGTTGTGCTTTGCGGTTAAAGGTATACCTTGTGCACGAACAAGAGCACCTGGAAGGAAGAATTTTATTTTTTTACTATACTTACTTTTAATCCTATTTTTTACCCCTTTTACCCATTTTTACTCTTTTTAAAAATTTATTCCCTTTTTATACAGTTTAATCTTTTTACTTATATTGCCATTTTTTACATTTTTACCTTTTTGAAATTTATCCCCTTTTACGTTTTAACCATTTAATATTTTAATCTATTTTAAACATTCTAAGCTTTTTACTTACCATTTTAATTTCTCTCAATTCCTTGAAAAGAGAATTATTGTGATCATATAAAAAATTTAAATCTAGATTTTGATAAATGTCGACTTTTCATGACCCATAAAAATAAAAATAGTTGTTTTTAGTTGCCATATCTCTGTCTGTATATCATACTAAAGCCGAAACTGCTTTACCGTTTGGACTAGAACAACGTATCTAGAGTTTTTATAAGGATATCTGATACTTAAATTAAGAGTAGTTTACTGAAGGAAATTAATAGATAAAATCCATTTTCTCGAAATTAACTTTTGTGATTAAAAAAAATTGTCTAACTTGTCATTGTCAAACATTAAAATAAAACATCATTTATAATTTTTCTATGGAAATGACTTTAAGGACACATAAAAAACAAAAATTTAAAATGATAGTAATACATCCGAAACTATTTGAATCTTAAATAATTTATGACTGTAAAGTTGTAGAACTGTTAAAATTATAAAAAAAAAATTTGAATAAATTTAATAAAATTAATAATTTCTGAGCTATGAACTAAAATATATATTTCTTAGGGAATACTTAAAAATGCATGATAGGTTTTTATGCTTATTGGTGGAGAGAGATGCTCCTCTTTTCTCAATGTTTCTGTAACAATGTATATTATATTTATGCTCTTTATCGGAGAGTTTCAGAAACTCTTTATGTTATTTTGTTAAACATATTTTATGAGTTTTAGTAAAGGTTGCTCTTTTGATTAAAGAGAGGGAAAGTCTGTACTGTACCGTGCACATTAAACATTTTACATACCTTATTTTCCTAAAATGTTTCTCTCGGGCTAGGTCGGGAAATTAATGTGAGAATGTGTAAGACTTGAAAAAGGGTGAAAAGGGTAAAAAGGGTTGAGAGGATAAAATGATAAAAAGAGAAAAATGTAAGGATAAAAGGAATAAATAAGGATAACGTTTTAAGAAGGATGAAAAAAGACAAACGGGAAAAGGGGGGGGGAGGAACATAAAATGGAAAAATGGAAAAAATACAAAAAGTGTGAAAAATGTAAAAATCAAATTTAATCAAAAATGGTCATAAGAACAAAGGGCAAAAATTGAAAATAATCAAAAAGGACCAAATGAGAAAAACGTCAATAAGCGCAAAAAGAACGCTATAGGACAAAAATTGTAAAAGGGGCTATAATGGTAAAAAGGAAAAAAATTAAATATAATAAAAATCAAAAGGATTAAAAAAGGGTAAAAAGAGAACAAATTAGATAAAACTGGCCAAAATAGTTGAAAAGTGTAATGAGGTATAAGAGGTAAACGAATTAAAAAAGTAAAAACGTCAAATGAGTTGGAAATGGTAAAAATGTTAAATCGGGGTTAAAGGCCCAAAATGGAAAACTAATGGGGTTGAAAGCTAAGTAGGGTAAGTGCAGTTATAAAATGCTCAAATAATTCTGATTGCATTTATCAACAAGATTTTTTAAACAGTTTTAACATTTTTGCACGTTTACACCTTTTAACCTTTTTAATATGTAATTATACGCTTTTTGCCATTTTTGATAATATTTGCTCTTTTTGAACTTCTTACGCCTTTTTATCCATTTTACCGTATAACAATTCTCCTGGGCAAAGTCGGGTACTTCAACTACAATGTAAAATAAGCTAGATTTATTTCTTGTTATGTAAGAAACAAACTATGAACTACAGCTATGATCAGTGCTTCGACTCACTAATGATTTGTTACATTAAAATCTAATTTGATCAAAAATTAAATACTTCCAAGATGTTAATAAAATAAAGTCAATGACACCTGCAAATGACCGTAATCTCAATTTATAAGAGAGGCAGATTGAGCAATTTGTAAGCTCAATCATTAAAAACCTCCTGTTAACCACAAATTTCCAATACTTTTGCCAACCCAAGACTACCCTAAACTTCTTATATAATCTTGACATTTAGATATCACTTTCCAGAATAATATCTTTAGCTTGTACGAGCAGCCATCATCCTGTTCAGAAAATACCTATTATCAGAGAGTATGATTAAATCCAAATGACTTTTCATTTAGACTGTGACAAAACGTCTTAGTGACATATTTTTAACTTAGGCCGTTTGTGTTCTAATCATAAAAGATAAATACATAATTAATATAATATTTTTATGACACTAAGAATCATGATTATTTTTCCAACAGACGTACTTAGTCAATGAATGATAGGTGCTCATTAGTCAGAATCAGGTGTGATACTTATAACAGATCTGATTACTAATTATTCATTATTTATCAGATTAATTCGACATTCATCTATCTTCACTAAACATGATACTCACACAAATTTAATCTTAGTTCGTTGATAGGATCAAAGCATCATTCAACCTATAATCATCGTTCAATACATCATATTTATACCTTGAAATTTAATCGAAATCATGTAATATACTTATTAGATAATTGTTCTTTGACCAGAGTCAAACAAGAGTTGGATTCTAGTTTCTACTACAGTACCTCAATCAGGCTGTATTCAATGTCTGAGGATGATGCCGTAGAGCGTCGAAACATGTAACATCACTAAAAAAATGGCATCTCTACGAAGCCTGAAAAAGGAGCAAGGGAATCAGATAAGAGAATAGAATTCAATAATATAATTTTTTTAAACTTTAATTTCAATTATTCAATATTGTCAATTTTTCAATTTTACCAATTCATTAATGCTTCAATTGTATAGTTATAGACTTAACATCCTAGTCTTGGATAATATGTAGATATAGTTTAGTCAAATTATATAATTTTATTGTGTTAAAAGTTCACTTGTTTATGTAGAGTGGTGACTCACATTTTAATGTGTTTTTTACTGTTTATGTCATATCCAATCTTATATTTTAATTGACGATATCCACTTGAACTTATCTTTGCTTAATATATTTATCTATATAATAATTTACATTCAACTATAATATCATAATGTAACTGTAACGTTAATGTTAAATTGACAATATCCTCTTTAACTTATCTTCTCAGATATATTCATAAAAATGTTATTTTCCACATAAAAATTTTTCTTATTATCTTCATCTTAAATATTTTTTTACATTAAATTCTACAAACATAGTGTATCTGCTTCCTTATTACCATTTTCATCATGTTTTTCAAAAATCAAACAAGATGCTTTCATCATATATTGATCAACATCATGTATTATATCGTAGCTTTACATATTTTAATATCCATACGCAGCTCAGAGCAGTGCTTCATATTTATCAAACTTTAATTTTTTGGTATTTTATTATCTGATCATACATCACGAATGCACAACATAGTATTGGGGTCAAAATTATACCTTATTTTTCATCTATTCATTGAAAACAGACATTTTATATTTAAGAGAAGTGATCATCACTCATCACTGCCGATCTCACTTCATACTTTTATTAGATATCATCAATGATTGGTCGCACTCACACCCCAACATTGATCAAACTATATATAATACTTGATTAGGGCTATTCTTCATTAATCAGGTTCGTACATCATCTCGATCTTACAAACATCAATTTTTATTTGACATTTGTCTTAATTCGCTGATCAGGACATTTTCACAAACAATATGAGACATTCAAAGTAGATGATTATAACTCTAAGCTTATAAGGTTTGCAATTTCAGGATGACAATAATTTAAAGCCTATTAACTTGACATATATTATTTCATCTTTTCCCATGGATTCGATACCCTCACCATATATTTATGAAGGTAATGGCTCATGCCCCTTATCCTGGTACCCTCAATGATCTTTTTTTCACTTAGTTTCAGGATTGATCCTTAGCATAAGGGTAACAGTTTACATATAATGGTAATGAGTTTTATCTAGACATCTTAAGCATTAGGTTAATGTCTAATTCATAACTGTAAGATAAAAGTAGGATTAATAAGATTTAAAAATGAAAATATGTCCGGGCTAATATTTTTTTTAAAGATATTTTCCCACCTACTACAGACAAAGTGGGGATAGGAGTTTAGGCCTCTTCGTACACGTTTATATAATTAAAGGAGCTTTATTAAAAAAGTATTTTAATAAATAATTATAGAGCATTATTAAACCAAACAATACTACCTTAAATTAGATCGTTGTTGTGATCTTAAGAGTTACAGGATGATTAACCTAGCAAAACCTAACCTAACCTAGCATAAAATAAATATAATTAATTTGAATGCTTTGAACATAGAAGTTACAATTATTAAGTCTAAAGCGTTAACCCTAAATTTAAATTAATATTGCAGCTGTAAAAGAGGGAAATATTAAATGAGAAGTTTTAACATTAGACAGGATAGATTAAATACAATTATCTTAATGTACACAACCATAATGATTTTTCAAGTAGGTTTGAGGTTAAAAGTTAACAAGAATTTCTATAATAGGTTTGTCTATTTATATGTTCAATATCGATATTAATGGTTAGGTTGGATTTAACTAATCTTTTTATATACCATTCCTTCATAGTGATGATAGTTTTTAAACCAGAATGATTCATTATTTTGAGCCCTTTAATCTGTATACCAATCAAAGTACAATCTATAAACTTTAATATTTTATAAACTAAATGTTCATCTTTGACAAAACTGGTCTCACGATTATGCTTATTCAACGAAGTTTTAATGACAATTAGTTAAGATCAGTATATATTTACACTTGATAATATAAGATAAGGGGGGTATTGAAGTATATCATTTGTATTTCATGATAACTTTAGAAAAATCCAGGAGCCACAATGATGGACGTACCGGAGCATCCCTTGGTCTAACTTTTTAGAATAAGGGTACAAAAAATATTGTATTTTTTAGTATTTATGACCCTTAAATAAAATACAAGCAATTAAGAACTTGTCAAATTGTAAAAGATCCCCATGACCCAAGTTGAAGATTTTTAAGTGACAGTGAAAGCGACCTTGTCCAACTTAATTATTTTAAGAGAAACCACCGAATAGGAGTGGACATTCCCTCAAACGGTGGCGAGAGCGCAAAAATCCCTCGTGGCAGCCTATGGAGAGGTACTCCAATCACACCATTCTACACATCGGACTTGTATTAACTACTCGCGATCATAGCATCATACTGGTCGTATGTGTCTTACACACTCGCACACTTACTCTAACTTAATTTCCATTATTTATATTAATTTTTGAAATGACCAGAACAAAGCTTTTGAATAAATTATACCTAATTATTAATCTTTAATTTAATTGTTCTTCCATTTAAATAAAATTCAGTCTAATCGTTAGCAAGGAACGTGAAACTAACTACCCAGTGACCGAACACATTATATTTAAATGTTTAGATCTAGTTCAGAGATATGATGACGCACGTGAATCCAGGGTGATTAGATCATATATAAACCGGTCAAGATCCGAGCCAAGGACGTCTGGATAATAACAACCATGTGCCGTTAGAAGGGTACTTTAACACAGTGGCTTTCGATCATATATTCTCGCTAATGTAAGAAACTTTCCTCAAAATCTACCGACAATTTCCCGAAATCTTAGAATAGATAACCACCTTGATGATAAAAGTATTACAATAATATTATTACAAAATCAACAATATTTAAGAGTTCTATTTATCCAAACAATCATCTCGTATCTAGGAATCTTCGATATTTCTCAGTCAGCCTCCAGAGCTTAGCATTATATTCATATAACCTCTGATAATACCGTTATATATTCCTTATATGAAAAGTTATCCCCAAACTGTCAGTTGTTGCAGCCACTTTTGAGAAAATATGGTTTCAAATAAAAATTCAAACCCATAATGGTGATTTAAAGGCAAAAAATCACCATGTATTAATATCTTAGATTTACGGTTACAATGAACTCAGGATTTTAATACCAGCCAGTGTACTGTGTACTAGTTTTCCGCTTTCACTATGTTCAAATATGCACACCTTTCAAATATATGATTTTCCTAAGCCTTCCTTTTCATTAATATTTATTCGGATGAATAACAATGATGGGTATTAAGGCGTGGTGCATATGAAATGAATAATGATTTTTTGCAAAATTATAATGATTGGCCTGACTCTATGGTGCTTTTAGTTCAATTAAAAGCCACTAATGATCACCTTATATTAGCGTAGATTTATTAATTAAAAGTAATAAAAAAATTACATGGGTCAAGCCAGGCTGGATAGTTGGAGGGTTTGGAGTTTATTCGAAAGAATATGTGTAAAGACTATTCTTTTTTTCATTGAATTTATTATTTTTCTCAATATTAAAACCAAAAAACTGTCACTTATGACATTTTCATGTCATTTAACTTGAATAAAGGAAAATTCAAAGCTTTCTTTTGTATTATTCAAATCGTGACATAATCTTTTTAACGTACGACTTTATAATATTTAAACTGGTCGAAGTATAGAAATTTTTCTTTGCGATTTTGTAGTTTATTCAAATATAGATTAGTAATGAAATATTGAATATCTAGTAAAATGTATGAAGTATTTAACACCTTTTTCCACAAACATATTATATAACAGTCCCCGTCCCATTTCTATTAGACTTTTATTTTCCTTCTGCATCTTCATTTGACTTTGAAGACCGTGACCAAATTACGAAAATGCGTATATTTTACACGCTTTTTGGTTTTTCATTTCTTCTTCCTCCTATTTTCAATCTTTGACACTCTTAACACTGATTCCTTTCCTTTTCAAAAGTGCGTGAACTTACGCTTTGAGTTTATAAGAAAGAAACCTCTGCTTGCTCTAATTCCAAATTGAAGTCAAGAATCTGTCACTTAGGGAAGAGATGGATAGCCTTTCAGACAGAACGTTAAAAGAGTAAAAAAAGACCTATAGAAAATCAACATGTGTCACAAGGAATATTGTGAATGGATTTCATTGGTGGTAAGGCCCTCATTCCTGAATAAAAATGCATCTTATGTACCTTTTTGGATTAAAAATCTTGCAAACACCGATTTAATAATAATTGACTTTCTTTATACGATATTTTAAAATAAAATATCCAGTTATAACTGGAATTAAAGATAGCACATTATATTCGAATATTAATTCAACAATTATGATACTAGTTTCTTAATTCTAGGTACAGTTTCAGTGACAGGGAGGCTGGGGTAAGTATACTGCTCAGGTGCAATTAAGAAGGATTTACACATGAGCTATCTCGCTGTATTTAACTTAGAATCAATATCTGGGCTGATATTTGTGCACATCCTTACAAATAATTAGATGATGGTGTTACATTATAAGTACGTCCTCGCCTTTTCTTGTTTGTCGGTGATAAAGAGGTTCAGCTTATGTTTAAGCCAGTTGTGTTGATAGAGAGGATTTTTTAGATCATTTTATTATCTACCTCCATAAATATGTGGATATATTTCCTCTAAATTCTATCATAAATATGTCTACGCTATTGTATACATTTATGATATTCCGGTTAAGCGGTTAAGTGTAAAACTTTTGCCAAATACATGTAATGTATATATGTGTGTTTGTGTCAATCTTATAAAGATTTTTTTACTGACTATGATGTATAAATAAACCATTACCCAACTAATAATTATCTCTATTCCATTATATCAATTGTTAAGGTTAAATCAATTATTATTTATTTAAGAAATCGTATATTTTTGGTAAGTGTTTATATTTGCTAGTCACTTATTTTTAATAAAAGAAAAAAAAACTTGATCATGTGGTCAAATCGAGCAGCACGTGATGCCAGAATAAATAAAAATATATACAATTTATTATAATTTAAGGCGCAACATACTTCTATTAATAATCTTAATGATTTTACCATATAAACTGAGCTTCAGACCAAAAACATGTTGACAAAAAAAAATATTATAACTCCTTTATATATATATATATATATATTTTTTTAAATATTGAGCTCTTATTCTTCCAGTAACCTAATAGTGTACCTAGACTTTGTTACTGAATATGAGTCTCAGATATTTATATTGAATTGAAATATAACTATACAATTAGTTAATACAATTTATTCCATATTCTAGAATCAAAATTACATAAATTAGACTTTAAAATAATTATGTTCATAGAAATTTTGCTAAAAATTAATGAGCTAATATTTATATTAGGTACTTTTTAAAGTACAAAGTAGTTTTGTGTAATTTACAAAAGAAACTTATCAATCATTTTTGAGGGACGGTTTTAATTCCAAGTTAGAATGAATGTAATCCCTCGGTACTGAGAAAATAGGATATGCAGTATTATTAAGTGGTATACCATAAATGGTACATAAAAAGCTAACTACCTATATTGTGTTAAGCACCTTGTAATAAGCACCTCTTTAAACTACATATACACATTAAGGGAAGGGACCCACCTTTTGAAAAGTAAAAATCCTCACAATGAAATATTTATTTTGGGAAGGCCAGCTCCTATTCTAGAAAATCACAAACATAAACCTCAAATGTTCTGTTATAGTATCATTAATGATTGCTTTGGTTTAAAATATTCTAAATACAGTTTCCTATACCCTTCAAATTAGTAACAAAACTGTGGCAGTTCGCGTGAAACCTCATTAAAAATTATCTATGCTAGCATTTTCACATGTCTCCTTGAATTGATCCAAGGTATATTTTATGTTATATGTTGGTTTCTTTAAACTTTATTTAATGTTAGCAATATTTAGAGCAAAAATCACTATTTAAATATTATGGGACAGTTGAACATCAACAATACGTAACAACGTTTCAGAAGACGCCCTAATTAGTTTGATAGGGAATACCCTTAGCCTTGGTTTGATAATGTTTATATCTTATATTTTAAAACACAACTGTTTTATATTCATTAATATTATTTTAATAAATATATAGATTTTATATATGATCACATTTAATATTGTATACATTTCTTTTTAATTGTATATATATACTAAAAAATTGTTATTTTTAAAATGAAAACTCAAAATCTATGTATGTGTCTTTTTATAATCTAAATGTGTTACACATGAAGCTGATCAACCTTACACCAAATCCATCAATTTTATCAACATTCGCGATATAGAATTTACCTCCTACGGGCCTAGCAAATCTTCCAAACGCAGTCCCAATGACATAGGAATCACCCGCCAACTCCAAAACAATTCCCCAATTACATCGTAGCACCTGTTCAACCCATTGATGGTTAACAGATTCACCCGGACCACTATTTCACTTACGCAATAGCCCCCCCCCCTAACACCCCCNCCCCTAACACCCCCACCACCCTTTACCAGTTAGAGGAAACCTAGCCTTTCAAAATGAAGGTTTAATCATACAGTCGGTTAACTTGGAGATCAAATCGTTAGAAGAGAAAGAGAAGGCTTGTGGGTGGACTAGAAGGGTGGGAGTAGCAGGGTAAAGTTATTCGTCATTTGGCTTGGGATGTAGGCCCAACAGTTTAATTACAAAGCCAGGAAAGGAGGAATGACGGGGGTTACTGTTAGAGGCTGTGAAGGGGTGAGTGAAACTGGTCCAGCGAGATGTCATTGCTGTTTTCTCCTTGTCCTGAGCAGCCGGCGTTAGGACACTGCGAGTGAGTTAATTCTCATGTTAAGTGCGCCTCAACGCACATGTCCTCGACCATGTCCTACAAAAAATAACTTTTGAACTGCGAGGAGCTACTGTACATCAGTACACTCGCAACATACACACATACACACATTCAACGACAAACATTCACGTTAGAGCCTCACTTGTGCGATACCGTGTCACTAGTGTTATAGCGAAAGGAGTCTGTGAAAGACATAACCTCAAAACAAACTTTAATACGCCCTCTCCCTCTCCCCACTGACCGACAGTTGATAAAAATATTTTAAAAAATCAGGAAAAAGGGGCTGGGTTCTTTTTAGATTATCTTTCTCTGGTAAAGTCAAAACTTGATTCGGGTGTTGATTCTAGAGTGCATATAATGCACTCGTTGTCTTATATTAAAAAAACTTATTGAATGTAAATTTTACTTAAAATAGTATTTGTATTGCCACCAATTTAACAGGATCAATTGGAAAAACTTGGCAAAGGTACCATGCATTAATTTTTAAACTCATATATATGTTACCCAATATCACAAAAATTATTTAGATTGGTATAGGATTAAGAATAAATCATGGTATTGAGGATTAATATTTTCCTACCAAAAAGCATTTATAAGAAAATAAGTAAAAAATTCGTATAGGCAGCATAGAAATATTTAAAAAGTAAATATATATATTTAATAAATTAGTTTGCAAAGAATAATATATATTAACAATCATTAAATCTCATTCTATAATTGATTTTAAGTTAAATCAGGTGATCTGAAAATAAGAATTATGTATTTTTATCAAATAACTAGCATTTTCCCACGGCTTTAATCGCACTAAACAATATATTATCAGATTTGACTACTTTAAATTGTAGAAAAGAATTAAACTTAGTCGAGAGAAGAGTTTTATTTGGGTACGAAGATTCACCAATATATATGGAATAGACCTCATCCATTCCACATCCACACCCAAGATCATATCAAACGCCATCTTATTCACCACGACGAATTTTCACCAAATACACCCGAATTTTTTTACTCACTGATAATATAGCTTACATTGGGTTTCCGAAAAATAAAGAGTACAACAAAAGAAGTGTCATCTCGATACGATGAAAACATTTTAATGTACTCACAAGAAACAGATTGACAGACAAATATTATAATAATTGAATATTTTTTTATTCTTATAGTTTTTACTACCCAGAAAAGAAAAACTCCACAACAGTTTGAGTGTTGAGTGTGTAAAGATTCACTCTATAATAAATAGAAATTGATTAAATTGAAAGAATCACTCTATATTAAGTGCCCTGTCACACCAAAAATATCGTTTTGTTTGTTTAGTACCAAAAACCAAAATTAAATGAACCTCATTCACAAGCAACAGAATAAAGTCCCTAAGAATATGTATAAAATTAAGACACAAATTCAAGCACGCAAACAGTGGCTCTTTTGAGTGGAAGCATTGTTGTAATTAGTGGCAAAATAAATAGTATGTATTTATTATCAAAGGAACAAAACTGAATAGAGACCCTTTACATTTAATATCATAAAATAGATGAAAAATGCCAAACTTTAAGATTCAAATATAAGCATAGTAGGAGTGGTTATCTTACGATAATACTTTGTTTCACTGAACAACAAAAGAAAGCGTTTGGATATTTTTTTATCAAAGGAACAAAATTAAATAAACATAATTTACAGGCAAAACCAAATAGTTGTTAAAAATTTATCTGAACTTATTAATAAAATTCAGGCACACAATGGCTATATAACATTCGGGTACTAATGCAATGAACATAATAATGAATATTTTAAAATTATAATCAAAAAAATAGAACTAAATAAAAAAAAATCACATGCGAAATCCTAAAATAACTGAAAAAGTACCTATTGCAAATTCAAGAAAACTAAAATTTGTTTTCTGATTTGGAGGCACCGTTGCTATGAAAACCTACAGAAATGGTTTGGATTTAATTTAAAAATAATGTTGCTACTTCCTGACCCATAGGCCTAAAGGGACAAGATTAGCATTTGGGGATGAGAGGGAGTGTCAAACAATTAATGTGTTCGTTTAATCTGGTTTATTCAAATAGGATAGTTAAGCTAAGAGTGTTTAATTATATGAAGGATTTAGATCCAATTGATTGAATTTGGAAAAAGGTACTTGTTCTGTCAATGTCCCTAAGCAACAATCTGTGCCCTGACTTATCTTCGACGTAATAACCCTATATGATACTACACCCTGACCATCCAGCGCATTGATGTTTTTAACGAACTCTGACTTTTAGGATGGGTTGGGGCGTCCTTATCGGCGCAGTGACTCAAAACTGAGGGATATTTCTTCCCTCAAGTTGGTTAGACATATTAGCTGAGTAACTATGTAGAACACTTTAGACTAGTTTCGCTGGAAGCCATCGTGTGTCCGNCCCCCCCCCCCCCAAAGAAACCCAATTCATTCTTAAGGTCTAAAACTCACTGTTATATACTTGAATAGGAGGGGTGTAACCCCTAAGATCCTCGTTTTGACACGGCTTTATTTTATGCTATTTGGTAAAACAACTGGTGTTATTTTAAAACATGACTCACTTCGAAATACTCGACAACTAAGTCGGGTGAGTTGAAAGTGTGTGTTTTATATCATACATACTCTAGATTGACTAGGGTAGCACGCTATGACAACATCTAGATAAACACAATTTCCACCAAAGCCACAAATTATTGAAAAATTAGCTAAATTTAAGACGCATATGCAAGAGCGCTGACGTAGGATCTCTTTCTTGGAAGCATTATTGTAATAAACATTTAAATAAATGGTTTTCTATTACTAATAATGACACAAAATTAATAAGCTACACGCAAAATCTTAAAATAGCAAGAAAAATATATCTAAACTCAAGCCACCTATGCAAGCACACTGAAAGTGGCATTCTTACGTGGAGGCATTATGTCAATGAACGATAGAATATATATTAATAACTTACCATTAGATTTTAGTCACTACATTTAGTAATAAATCGTATTTTAACTACAAATAATTGTGTTTTGCTAGCATATCCCTAAACACTCACCGCCATCAATATTTATAAATGGTTTGTTAATATAGCCAAAACCATCTTTGCCATAGATATTTATATTAGTTTCTTAATATGTTCAAACCCCTTGTTGCCAAGGAGACTTACAAAGACTTTGTCTAAATTGAAAGTTAATATATTTCACTTGTCACAACAGAAGTAGTCCTGCCTCCATCCAATGGGTATTTCTTTTATTTATTACAAAAAACAAACAGACGGAAGATCGTATATACAGAAAGCTTTAGAGTTTATCATATTTATGGATTTTAATTTTAACATAAAAACTAAATAATAACAATTTAGCATTTGATAAATAAAACCTTTAATTAAACTCCATTTTATATGTTATCAATGTCACTTCAACCAAAGCCTCCTCTTTGTCTATGAAAATGTGACGTCATACACAATATTCATATAGCCCGCCCCAGGCAACATCTTCCATTTCATCCCAACTTTAACCTCCGTCACACTCCCCACCCCTTTTAGTCTTTATAACGCCAGTTTCTCCACCCGCCACTTATCCATGCTCCAGTCTTTCAATCGCAAACGCCAGGAGCCTTTGGAATGGATTACGTATCTATTAGGTTCCCGGAAACAGTGAGTGACTGAGCGAATGACATTTCGAGTGTTACTCCCCGCATGGCACCCCTACACTCCTCTGTTCTAGATACTACTTCAAGCTAATACCTAATACACTAGGCCTAGTGCGTGGAACTTACCTCGAGCTCTTTTATGACAATACATCCTAGGGAGGTACAGGGATGTCCAAAACATTCAGATGTGATAACATGTAGTTGATTAGTTTAAAATGGTAGCACAATATTAAAATGTAGGCTTATTATTGTATTTACTGTGCACTATTATTGATGTTTTCACTTGATTAATTTCTGATTAGTTTTATATAAATACTTTCGGGATTTAATTCTCAAGCATCAGTTCACAAATTTACTCACTATTTTTGTCAATATATATTTACATAAATTAATTTCAAATATATGATAAATAGACACTTTTATTTAATTAAATAAAACAAGAATATGTTTTTAATTTTATTTTGAACTAGAAACGTCAGAAAACTAAATAGTTTTTATTTTAATTTTATAAATAATCAAGTTTATCATTATATATACATATATCCCTTTGTCTTACTACCAGTTTAGCTATAAGCACCTGTACTGATAACGCTAATGTTTTCTGGAGGATAAAGGTTGAATTTAGATTAAATGTACCCCCATTTGCATGGTAGACGAGTGGAAAATCGTTTAGGTAAAACTACCCTCAATATAACAGAATGGTTTTCAAACCCCGACCTTCCCGTAATCGGCAGTCCACTCATTTGCGATGTGGTGCCTTGAACCCTTCAAGCACCGAAGCGAGGTATGATTAAATGCTATTTATTTATTATTATTTGACAAATTTATATACACTGAAAGTTTGAAATATATGTGGAACCATACATTCAGTGTCCAAGTTAACGATATAATACTGGCATTGGTGGTCATATGGTATAATGGGTCAGTTTCATATTAAACTAGATTATTGATGACAGGGTCAGTTAGGTTTAAATCACGTTCAAATATGCTGAACAGAGGAATATTTTTCTTTAATGGTTTTCTTATCTCCTTCCTCAAACCTGCGGACATCTTTCAACTAAAAATATTACCTTATTCATCTATTATCGTTATAAATATGTGTCTTTGCCAAAAGATTAACAATACAGTGTGCTATATATAGGCTTTATTATATCTCGATGGATAAATAATTATTATGAAGAAACATTTTCTTGTTATATCTTGCCTATTTCATCAGGAATTTTAAGGAATGTCTATTCGGTGGAATGTTAAATATATATATATATATATATATTGTGAAGCCAAGCTAAATGAATGGATTTTCAATCTTTTTATAATTTTAATTAATGATAATCTATTCATTAATCTTTATTATGTTAAAGTTTAGGCATTGTGTTAGTGCACACATTAATATGAAATTGAACGTAATTAAATAAGATTTTACTTTCAGGATATGTTTTACTAGAACAATTATAAATGCCTTATTTTATATAACCATTGTATTGGTTTTTGAGACCATTCAAACGTAACTTTTTTAAGTAAGGAAATTGTTACATAAATTGATATTAAAGTAGGGAAGATAGGCCTTGTACTTGTTTGTACTTTTGTTATTCATTTTTCTTCCAATGTGCACCCCTGTTTTCAAGTCCTCCACATTTGATCCTAGATTCCCTGAGCTTGTTTGTGTGTGTCTACTTCGTATTTTGGTGTGGAAATTGAAACTTTCCAATTAGGCTGAAAGACATACCACCCTGTTCTAAAGAACATGGCAAGACATTTTCGCCTTCCTCATTTCGAAACATTGACACTTGCTCGAATGAAGAGCTAAAATTGTTGCCTGCAAATGTTCTGCTTGTGTGAGTGAATGCTCTTCCTTGTATTGAGATAACTCGATATCAAAAGGATTTTGAGGAAATCGCCCCTCTACCACTCTCTCAAAATATTCTGCCCAGAGTTTCCCAAATATCATTACTTCAGTCATGTTTTCATGGTATTATGGAATACTTTGAATGTTGTGTAGAAGTGGATTCTATCTTACCTTTCGTTAAGTAAAATTAGGGAGAAAGTTTGAAGGATATAGGCCTACATTAGTATTGCCTCTTGTAAAATGCTGTTATATAGTTGGACATATACCCGCCTTGGTGACGTATTGGTTAACGCGCTAGTTTCCTATAGAGCCAGACTGCCAGGGACGGGGAGATCGGGGTTCGAATCTCGCTCGGGTGAACTGGGGTTGGGGGTTCCTAAATAGTTCTCCACTCTCCCTTATATCAAATGAGTGTTCACTTGCTCTAAATGCAATATTCCCTATCCCTAGTCCATAGAGTAATTAGTCCATAAGCGTATAACCCGAATGGGTAGTAGGACGCGGTACTAAATTTAAAAAAATGGTTGTACATACGGTTACAATCTTATCTAATATCCAGTGTAATATACATAATACCTCAAAAAATGTATCAACGTAGATAAATAAAACTAGTCAGTGGTAACCGTTGTGATTGATAAAGGGGACTCACGTATATGAACTTTTTTGAGAAAACATATTTTTTTAAATCTAATTGTTTTTAATTACAAAAGTAATTTCATAATTAAAAATATATTTCATCTAAAGATTTTTTTGACTGATAAAATTAAGTGAAAGTGTTTGAATGTGTGATTGTGTAATTGTATGGGTTAGTGTGAGAATGAGAGTGCTAGTGTGAAAAAGTGAGTATAAGAAACTAAGAATGAGCAATTGAGATAGAATTGTAAAGGGATATATTAGTTTAGAAAGAGAAAATTAGATTGTGAGAGAGATAGAGAAAGAGTTAAAGAGAGATTAAGAGAGTGAGTTAGAAACAAGAAAATGATTGAGAGCGAGAGAGTGGGTTGGAGATAGAGAGAATGAGATTGAGATATAGAGTTTTAGATAGAGGGAGTTTGCGAGAGAGTGTGTGTTAGGGAGAGGTTATTCAAGAGTTAGAACGTTCTAGAGGAAAAACGTTTGAGAGAGAGAGAGAGTATATTAAAGATAATGTAAAAGAAATTATGTGATAAAAAGTGTATGTGAGGGTAGAGAGTGTGTGATAGAGGAGAATAAAGTGTGAACGAGAGAATGTTAAAAACTTATATTAGAGAAAGAGAGTTTTATAGAGAGAATGTGTATGTGTGTGTGTGAGAGAGAGAGAGATAGGGTAGAGATTGTGTGAGAGAAAATGTGAAAATATAGATTTGGTATACAAACATTACGGTAATTTAAAATAACATTCCCTCAAAATTAAGTATCAACATGGAAACATAACTGAACATACTGTATTTGTAAGAATATGAAAAGATAGATGGAATACAAAACACATTAATTTTAAATATCATATATTCAAAATTAAGCGGCAAAATGAAACCGAGAGACTATGTATTTGTAATTTGTTACTATTTGCTAAAATGAATATCTAAACTCATTTTTTGAATACAATGAACATCAAAAACCATTATTTGAAAAAATTAAGACCAAAACTCATACTTAAATGGCTAAAATAGACATCTTTTTAGAATAATTCAAGCTAATTCTATCGTTTTTGAAACTCTAATACATAACAAAATATTTTTTAAAATAATTCTATCATGCGCGAAACAAGACGCAGACAATATTTTCACGAACTTAACAACTTAAACTTTTAATATTCAAATTATGCTAGATGTTATTGATTTAAATGCGAATTAAAGATATAACATTTCAATGAAAAATAAATGTTTCCCCAGTTTAGGAAACTCAATATAGATGTTTATGACCAGCATCCAAAGAGAAATATTCATCCAAAGAGAAAGTTGTTATATATTTGGACCAACAAATAAAGATTGTTTTATTATTTTTTAGACAAAGACATCTATTATTTAGAGATTTACAACCATACAGAAAATAAAGGCTTCCATGGTGATTAAACAAAGAATAAAAAGTAAAAATCTTTGGGAAAACTATTTTTCGTGGGAAAATTTTCATTTTTCCCGACATTCTGGGCTCCTAGCCGTTAAATTGATTGATCGTTTGTCAAAATCTGTTCTGTCGCTTCCTCGTAATTTCTACTACTGGAAACGGGCCTATCAAATTATATAAATCTATAAGATATATACATACGTATATTTATGTATATATACACTTACAAACATATATATAGCTGTTAGTTTTATTTATTAAATAACAATAAACAATTAAAGAATAAAGAGCACATGCTCGCCACTCGAGATATACACCGGAACTAACAAAGATGTTGCGTGAGACGCTTTGGTGACGTCATCACAGAAGTGGCTTCACAAATCTAAAAGTGGAATAGTTACTAAACTCGTGTTTGTTGTTATAGGCCTAGTTAAGAGAATGTTTATTTATTACACACAACACCCCCTCTCAAACACGCGTTAACTTTATTAATGTCTATCACGCCAAGTCCTTGTATGCACTGATGATGGCTTGGTCCGAACAGTCCTTTCGTGAGCACATCAGCTACCATCTTGTTTGTTGGAATGTATTTCACATTGATTTCGCCTCGTTCAAAAACTTCACGCACATAGTGATGCCGAATGTCAATGTGTTTGGTACGAGAGTGGTACACAGGATTATGCATGAGCTTTTCTGCTCCTTGATTGTCACAATAAACAAGAGTTGGTATTGCATTAACACTCAAGAACCCGATTTCTTTTAACAGGTTTCGTAAGTAAACTGTCTCTTTTGCTGCTTCCGTAAGAGCCATGTACTCTGCTTCAGTGCTTGAAAGAGCCACGGTGGATTGTTTTCTCGCCTCCCATGTCACGGCAGAGCCTGCCACTTGAAAGGCGTAGCCTGTGTATGATCTTCTGTCATCAAGGGCTCCTCCCCAATCTGCATCCACGTATCCAATCAGTTCAGCGCCAGATCTCTTGTAGACTAGTCCATGGTTGCTCGTACCTTTCAAGTATCGTAAGACGCGCTTCGCCGCAACCCAGTGTCCTTTTCCGGGGTTTAGGTTGTACTGGCTCAAAGAGCTCACCACATACGCAATGTCTGGTCGTGTAGATACTGCGAGGTACATCAGAGAACCGATGAGTTGCTGGTACGGAACTTCGCTCATTTCCTCTGCCTCCTCCTCCGTAGATGGCTCCATGGCTTTGGATAATTTGCTGTTTCCATCTAATGGGGTATTTACCGGTTTGCAGTCTTGCATTCCGAACTTTTTGAGAACATCTTCTATGTACGATTTCTGTGACATAGTGACCAACTTTGAATTTTCATCTTGTTTGAATTCAATTCCAAGACAGTAGTGCAGCTTTCCTAAGTCTTTCATTTGGAAGTTTTGAGACAAATCGTCTCTCAATCTTGTGTAGGCTTCTTTACTGTTTGTAGCTATGATCAAATCATCTACATAAACAACCACGATAAGAGTCACACAACCATCATTCATGTGGTACACACACTTGTCACAATCTAATTGTTTGAGTCCAAAAATTTCTAGTCTCTCGTGCAACTTTTTGAACCACTGTCGGCCCGACTGCTTTAGGCCATATATGGACTTTTCGAGTGAACAAACTAGACGCTCCATTCCAGGGGTAATGAAACCGTCCGCCTGTTCCATATAGATCTGTTCGTCAAGATCTCCATTTATGTAGGCCATTACAACATCAAGCTGATACAAAGTAAGGCCTAACTCAGCTGCTAGGGCAGCAACTAGTCTTATTGAGCTAAGTCTCGCAACAGGTGAAAATGTTTCATGGAAATCAATCCCTGGGCGTTGGTTATAGCCCTTCGCTACCAACCGAGCTTTCCGGCGTTCGACGTTACCGTCTGGCCCATACTTTGTTCTGAGTACCCACCGACAACCAATGACAGCTTTATCTTTTGGGCGTGGTTTCAATGTCCAGGCCTTGCTGTGTGTCAGAGCGTTGAACTCAGCTTCCATCGATTTCTGCCACTCAGCTGCATAAGGTCCTTCTAAGGCTTCTTGTACAGATGGATTTACTGCCTCTTCATACATCAAGCTCGCACTTTCAGGTTTTGGCGTAACCAGATTAAAATGTTTTGCTGGTCGTCCCGGCTTTCCTGTTTTAATCAATTTAGGTCGACCAGGCCCCCTCTTATTCTCAATCACTGTGCAGTCTTTGCTTAAATTTTCTGATTTGAGGTAATTCTCATTGACTTCAATAGGCCTATCAGGATCAATGGGATCACTTTCTTGAACTATATCTACATGTCCATCAGCATTAGAAATAGGGTCTTTCACACTGTTATCAACATATAAGTAAGAAGGTTCAAAGTTCGCACACTCCTTTTGTTCATCCGAAACTTTGACAGTTTCAAAATTTTCCAAAAATTTTACATCTCGGCTTCTCAATATTTTTTGTTTTTCTGGGTCCCAAATTCGATACGCTTTCGATTCAGTAGAGTAACCCACAAAAATACCTGCCTTGGATCTTGGGTCAAACTTTCCTTTATTTGGGGCCTTATTCAGCATATATGCCTTGCAACCAAACGTCTTGAAATGTCCTATTTTTGGTTTTAGCCCGAACCAAATTTCATAAGGGGTTTGTTCTTCCAGCTGTTTTGATGGACATCTGTTTCTGATGTAAGCAGCTGTGGCAATCGCTTCGGCCCAAAAACTTGTTGGTAAGCCAGACTCCAACAGCATACATCTTGCCATCCCCACCAGCGTGAGATTCATGCGTTCAGCTTTGCCGTTCTGTTCTGGAGTTTCTGCTACGGTATGTTCTCTTCTTATCCCTGCGATGCGCATTTCTTCTGTGAACTCTTTTCCGCAGTACTCCAGGCCATTGTCTGTCCGCAAAGTTTTGATTTTCCTTTCGTGACGGTTTTCCGCTAATGCTTTGAATGTTTCAAAAGCCTTTTTCACGTCACTTTTATGTTTTAGAAAATGAACTTCTACCCAGTTAGATTTATCATCGATAAACGTTGCAAAATAAGAAGCACCACCATGAGATTTCACTCTCATTGGGCCACAAACATCTGAGTGCACTAATTCAAGTAATTTTTCACTCTTCGACTCAGACCTTTTTGGAAAAGGCGTAGCAACTTGCTTTCCTAAGATACAGGTTTCACATGTTGAAAATGTTTCTGATTTCTTAAAATTCATACCGCTAACCATGTCTTTCTGAACGAGTTTCTGCAAGTCATACGCATTTAAATGTCCATATCTTCTGTGCCACTTTTCAAGTTCACTAAGATTGCCTGCCTTACTCACGTTAGCTACATGTGTCGAACTCTCACTTTGCATGTAAGGTTCGATAAAATACAAATTTCCACGTTTACGAGCAGTTAACAACACTTCACCATTTTCGACAATTTCAGCATCATTTGCATTAAAACACACGCTTCGCCCTTTTTCAACAGTTTTTGAAATTGAAAATAAATTTGTCTTAAGTGTGGGTACAAAAAGAGTGTTTTCTAACCTCACTTTTACAAATTGGCCCTTTTTATTTGAAACATTCATTACTGCAGTTCCAATGCCTTCAATGTCAGTTGTTCTGTCATCCGCTAACCTAACCTTCTGACTTATGGTTGGCGTGAGTTCCAAAAAACTATTCTTGTCGCGGCACATGTGTGTTGTTGCTCCACTGTCAACACACCACACGTCATCTCTTCTCGTTAACTTCGCACAGAGAGTGCTCACTGAAGATGATGTCAATGTCACGATCTCTTCTGCTGCTGCATGGGTTTGCTCTGATGCCATCGAAACTTGCTTTTCATTCGCCATTTTTGTCCAGCAATCGGCTGCCTTGTGTCCCAATTTTTTACAATAGTTACACTTATATAACCGTTTTGATGCTTTAAAATTCCTATTTTGATTTTGCACACCACTTTGACCTTGGATCTGAAAAACTTTATTATTTTGATTTGTAGGTAGGCCTACACAGTTTTTATCCGGAGGTTTGTTTTTATTTAGACTTCGCCCTATGGAAGATTTTACATAGAAAGCGCCCGCACCATTTAAGTCTGCTTTCTTGTCCTGTCTTGCACTGAATTCTTCTAGAAGTTTTACTTTCAAAGACTCTGTGTCCGGTAGTTCATCTCTAGCTTCGATTGCACAACGAAAATTATCGTAGCTATCTGGCACACTGTATAATAACACGATGGTTAATAATTCTTCAGAAATGCGAATATCCATTTCATTGAGTTTGTCAACTGTGTTGAGAAAATTCGTGAGATGATCCGCCATGTTTTCTCCTTCTTGCATTTTTGTGAACAAAAGTTTTTTCAAAAGTGTAGCTTTTCTTGCAGGCCCTCTAGACTGGTAAACTAGTTCTAGTTTTTGCCAAACGTCTTGCGATGTTTCACAATGTCTTATGTGACAAAGTTCTGTAGGACTCACAGCTAAAATAATATCAGCTTTAGCTTTACGGTCAGCTTTGTCCCACGTGGCCGCGTGTCTAGCGGTATCAGCAATTGCTTCCACGTCAGCACCTACAGCCGCTTTAGGCCTAGGATTGGTTCCATCAACGTATTCCCAGTGGTCGTTCTTAATTAAAATTGCTTCCATTTGTTGTCTCCATGTATCATAGTTTTTCTTTCCCAGCTTTTCTATATGCGTCGAGAATCCGAACATCTTGATTGAATGGATATGATTTCAGGCGTCACTAACGATACTTATATTTATGTTACCGCATTTCCACTGCCCTATCACGTTAACGAAAAAATAGTTAATGTTTTTCTGCTTCCAAAACGTTAATACAGCATCCTGGGCCCATAACCTGTTAGTTTTATTTATTAAAGAACAATAAACAATTAAAGAATAAAGAGCACATGCTCGCCACTCGGAAAAACACCGGAACTAACAAAGATGTTGCGTGAGACGCTTTGGTGACGTCATCACAGAAGTGGCTTCACAAATCTAAAAGTGGAATAGTTACTAAACTCGTGTTTGTTGTTATAGGCATAGTTAAGAGAATGTTTATTTATTACACACAACAATAGCTATATGATAGTTTCTTCACGTGCGCGTGTCTGTAGGAGATATTGTAAACAAAAAATGGAGGATATTTTAACCTGGATGAAGGAGATTATATTTCATTTTAAAAAGGTAGACATGTCCTCCTTTAGGATACAATATAGTAACCCTAGCCTTCAGTACACCCAAATGATTTCTAGTGCTAATAATGTCTAGTGCTAACAATCTTAGCAGTAGAAAATAATAGTTGATAATTACTGTTTAGAACATTACGCAGTACATACATACAATGAAGATGTACTTTCAAATTTGGATACCTCTATCAGATCTACGTCTTCATCATTTCATTTTGATAGTCACTGAACCATTCGAAGTTTCTAAAATTAACACGCTGGTATTTAGCTTTTCTATTGGTCTGTATTTTGCACAAAAGATATGAAGTGATATTCGACAGCAAGTGAAGTAGTCAACAGGGATGTTTACTTAGTCTCAGACGATGTGACGATCTTGGTTGACTCTGCACCGGAGCTCCATACTATGTAAGATCAGCTCACTTATATGTTTGAATCCTTGGGTTTGACGTTAGCTAGGTGGTGCTTCAACTCGGAAAGTTTCGAGATGCGTGCTCCTGAGAGTTCACGTCTTTCGCATTTAATCTCTTTTGGTAAGGATACGAACACTAAAGTGCATCAGGCTTTCATAATATGATTCTTTTGCTTGTGTTGGTAAAGTTCTTGATCAGCCTAGAAGAAAGCGCAATTTTTATCAGTTGCTATATACATTTTTTATCCTCTGGGACCAGTTGAAACGTGCTACCATATCACCAAGCTCCTTATTCAAAACCTTTGAAGAAACAGATTGGGATGAACCGCCTTGACCTGTCTTAGTGGAACAGGAAAGAATTTCAGAATTTCATTCTGCCTCTTGAAGAGAGTATAGTATTAAAACAGTGGAAAAACTACAAAAAAGTAATTTACTTTCTTGAAGAAAATTTATTTTGCTCGATGCATAAACGTCACTTAATGTCAACATAAAATCAGTCATTGGATTTGTTGATAGTGTTGATAAATCAGGTACCAGCATTATTTTTTTGTATTGGGCCGAAATAAAAAAGAAACAAAACATTCGGTGGTTAACGTACGTATTTTACTAAAAAGTTACAATGGTACATCTTACAAATCTATCGCAATGTTAAACCTAATTAATTATTCAATTGATTCATAATATTATAAATGTGAGCTTACTACATTAACTAACAAATACTTAACGTTACTTGAATGAAGGTTTGTGTGATAAATGAAACTCTAACTGTGCTCTAAGAGTATTTAATAGTCTGGATCCAACTGGGATGGGGTGACTCTCAGATGTGAATCTAAGTTGCCATATGTCAGCCTGTTTCCATCACCACTTTTTCTAAGTTTCTTGGTAGAAAACATTTACTCACATATATATGACGATTCTAACATGGTTATCATCTTCTGGGTATGATATATCAAATTTTAGAAAGTTTATTTCTATAAGTACTTATAGAACTCAAGTTTTAGGACGTTGAGAAACAACTTATTATATTGGATACTACATTATAATTCAATTAATTCAAGCTAAATGTCTAGTTTGATTGTTTCGCAGTCCGCATTAAACGGCATACTGGATGGATCCACATCTTGTTAAATACTTTTGATGTCTTGAAACAGCCATTTAAACTCACTATTGGGTATTCTCGCACCAGCCTTATAAGTCATAAGTTTGCCTTCCCTCTCTGGGGCGATTGATTTTAGATTCAGAAAGTAGGACAAGTCATTCTTTTCTAGTAGATTAACAAAGGGTACGTGTTGCATTTTAAACCTTTTAACTCTAGTTTTCATACAGAAACTAATTTTTTCCTTTTAACTTCACATTCAATTTGTTCTTGTGGCAAAGAATATCAGTGAAAGACACAAAGTCTGAAAGCTATGTGTCATCTTCCAATATTTCTCATTCTTCAAACCTCTGTTTTTCACCCACGTATGAAACCATTTCTTACTAAAATAAAATTATAAAATTTTGATTCTGAAGTCAAAAAAGGCTTTACTTAATTGTAGTGCAAATTCTGCTTGAGTTTGCTAGTGAATATTATTTAATTTCACATGTTATGAGTTTTAACTAAATATCTCCAGTTTTAAATAATGGAGTGAGAATTTTCGTGTGGAGTTCTATACCATTTTAATTATTACTATGTTGGCAATCATTTCCTGATTGGTCCTTATCAAACACATTAACCTTAGTTTTGGAGACATTTATACAAACCCCATTTCGGCTGTCACAACATTCAAACAATTTAATGCATTCTTCAGCCACTTTCATTCTCAGCCATTGATACGGCATTATATGCATATATAAAAGCACTCTCACATTAACATTGTCCATTTGCAAACAACCGTCTTCTTAAAATAATCCCTTATACATGCATCCATTATTCATGAATGCCTTCAAAAACCATATAGAATAAACACAACCTTGTCTAACACCTCGTTCAATATAAAGAATTCTGTTTCAACGATATTCCACCCTAATTCACGCATTACTTCCATCATCCACCGCCATAAATGCTTACCCTGAATTCACACTATACTTTCTCAGAACAATCCATGACAAACTCATATTCAAACTATCTTACAATTTATCCATATCAACACATATACAATATACTTTTTTCCTTAATAGCATACATTTTTCAGTAAAAAATTGAAAAATAATTATCTAGTTTATGCAAAGCATATCTGGTATGAAACCACATCTCACAACCAAAAAAATTGTCCTAAGTTTTTTCACTTATCATCACAATTAAGACTCTCCCAAAAAATATTCCTGGAATATCCAACAAAATAACTACCCCAAATTTCTTACATTCACTTTTATTGTCTTTGCCTTTATACAAAAGAACAATGACATTTCTCTTTCAGTAGTAAGCTACATTCGGAATCACAGCACACACATCTAACAATCCACAACATATGTGAAAGAGTATCATGCCCCCACATTTAAACATTTCAATTATTGTAATCTCAACTACACAAGCAGATTTGCGATTCTTAAACACTCTTGTTGTTTTAACACCTCAGCTGCCTTAATTATTTCACTCATACGCTATTCCCTAATTTCTGATACTTTCTCTAGATTTTTACCACCCAATTGCTAAAAAATAATAATACTCTTATACTGTGTCCATCCTATATCATCTCACCAAGTTTATTCTAATGCCATAGTTCTTTCCTCGTACTCCTTTTTTAGTTTTCTTTATCTATTTTCAGAACAGCTTCTTATTTCCTTCAAAATCATTCTACTATCTTTCACCTTCTTATTCTCATCTCTTCCTTACTCTCACTTACTACTTTCTTTAAATTAAAAGTTTTCTCTGTGAGTACGTCTCACAATCTCTTACAGCTTGAATCACTCTTTACAGTAATCAATAATATGTAAGATTATTTATTTTCAATGACAGATTTTTTCCTTTGTTCATTTCACCAAGAATCTCTTATTAAAATTTCCTCAAACGCAACTCTACAAACCTCTTTCACTTACTCAGATATGGATATGATGATGGGGTTCCACACTTTGTAAGTGTTTCCCAACCCCCAAATTTATTTATCCACCCCTATCCACACGTTATAATAAGCCAAGCATACAATATCACCATTAGCCGGGGATGGTTTCACATATGTAAATTTTCTTTAAGGTATAATGAGTGCGCAATTAATCTGAAATGGCATCCTTATCCTTAATCCATAAGTGTAGTCAATGATAACAAATAAATAGAAAATAAATATAAAGTATATATCTTCTAATATAACGTTTCGAATACCACAAGGAGGTTTGCTTGATGATATTCTTGGGGCAATCATGGAACCTACTGGAATCGCTGATCAATTGGAATACATGTCAGTCTTCTATAATGTCGATGGGTAGGTTTTAGCTCAAACCACAGCTGAAGGTATATAGAGTGTCTTAACATTAGTATATTATTATTCATTCTCAACTCAAATGCGTGTACATTTATCTAAATTATTCCTTCTGATCTCCATCCCTTTAGTCCAGTTCGTTTTGGATATACTGAATGAATGGCAATAAGAAGCATCAACAAACCCCATGGATGAGATCCGCAAAGTCTCGCTCTTTTTATGACGACCCAATATATAGCAAGCCTGGATTGTGTTGAACATTGGCAGTTACTTAATTCTCAATGGAGGGAAGCTAGTTCACGCAAGTGTTCTGTTAGATTATTAAAGTGTAATAATAGAACCAATACAATTCCTTTATTCAACAAGGGACCCATGAATTAAATAAATAAACAACTTTTTTTAATACGTGGAACTAGGTCTAAGACTATCGAAATGCCAAGATATGCTTGTATGGGTCGTTGACATTTTCTTGGCTGTTGGTAATGTATTCAATATAATTACGATAGCAGCCCGAGTGAGATTATTCAAAACTATGGTACTTTTCCTTAGACCTTAAAGAGTTAATTTTTGGAAACTAAGACTATTTTAAAACTAGTGAGAGCTTATATAGTCCACGTCACCTGCATCGGTGGGTATGCGGAATTATTTTAAGGTTCCTCAAGGATGACTTGTTGGTGGCAGGAAGTTCAGAGCTTGAAACACAACAGTGTTATTATGGTATTACACTCCCCCTCCACGAATCTGCGTTTACATTTAATCTAAATTTTAGCTTCCTCATACCTATTCCACTAGTGCTGAAATGTATACAGCCCGTTCAGTTACTTAAACGTAATCGAATAAACGGGTAATCAATTTTTGTTCGGTGACCTGGCGGTCTAGGGGTAAGGTGTCAGACTTCTATGCTGGTGGCCGGGGTTCAATCCTCGGCCCCAGCAAAGATTTATATGATTTACCAAACCCTTCCTTCACCTCTGACAAGACATCTTGTGAATGTGCGGAATGCCAGGCCTCCACCGTGGTTCGGATTCCACATTAAACTGTAGGTCCTTCATCTCATCTCACAATCATCCTACCATTACACATTAGCTTAAGTGCGTATAACCCGAACGGGTAGTAAGACGCGGTGCTAATAACAATAACAATATTTTTGGTTTCTGACATATAAATGAATAATATAAACATTATTTTATTATTTTATTTATTTAGTAACGCATCTTACCACCCATTTGGGTTATATGCCTATTTACTCATTATTCTAATGCGTTAAGGCTTATGAAGGCTTTATTTAGAGGAAGTTCAATCGCTTTTGCGTGGAAGAAGGGTGAAAAACCATTTAGGAAACTCCACCCTTAGAGCATAAAACCTGGATCGAACACCAACCTCCCCGTATTTTACAGTCTAGTCTAACATGAGAGTGGCACGTTAGACCACGTTAGACCACGTGTCCACTGAAGCGGGTTAATTAACCATATTACTAATGGACAAACAATCTTAGTGATCTAATATTTGAATTAAAATTTTGTCCAAAATATTTAAAATCTATCCATTTATTTAAAATATAAAAATTACTAAATTTTTGTTTACGTATACAGCCTTTAATATGCCTGTTGTAAATAGAACAACAAGATGTGATCAGATTATTTATATTTTAGCGTTCTCTGATCTAGGTTCCAATATCTTCAATGGCAGTAATGATATGGCATTCACATATGTGAAGGGGTTTTATTCATGAATCTAAGTCAAAAGGAGCAAAAGTTACACTCTTTCAAAGTTGGGGTGACGTGGTGTGAGTGCGATGGTTTTTGGATGTGCGGGGTGAAGAGAGCTTCTGAGGTTGGTCGTCTTTCTCTATTCTCTGAAATCAAACTGCCAACATATTTATTTGACGTTCGTCCTCTACTTGTTTCTTTGTATGTGTATATATGCCAGGGTTGTGTGCTAAGACCTATGCTAGGGTGAGCAGTTATGTCATGCAATGCAAGTTTCATTAATTGAAGATCGTGCTGCTGGAAAATTACTAGCTTACCCTTTGCCTTCCATCTCAAGGCTGGATGAAAACGGAGGGTAATTCAGGGAAAATACAGACAAAAGTCAAAATTGACTTTATCTTCGATAAATTTCTGGAGGAATATGTAACGGATTTTGAAATAAATTATATTTATTTTAATTTTATTAACTACTCCAAATTAATTAGTTTTAAATTGTGAAATAATAAATTTAGTCAAAATGACGTATTTTAAAATTATATCATCTTTGTTTATTGTAAAACTCTATATTTTTGAATAAGAAAGTAGATAGTAATAGTAGCTAAGATATGCAGTGGAAATAAAACCTGAGGGTTAAAAGTATAGATAAAACTTAACACTATTTGGCTTTGTTTGAAAAATAATAATACTTAGCACCGCGTCTTACTATCCGTTCGGGTTATACGCTTGTTTGTTTGAAAAAGTATTAAACCCTCAAATTTATTTCTAGTGCAATAGTAAATGAATTCTTAAAATGTTTGAGATTTTAATACATCATAACATGTGTTATATGGAATATTGAAAACAAGACTGTAAATAACTCTTAGACTATATCAGAAATAGGTTTTGACTTCATGTTTTTGGCAACTATGTATAGAAATAGGTGTTTTATTATAAAAATATTTATTGAATTTAGCTTATAGTGATTACTAAGTCAAAATATACTGTGGTGAAAAAATTTTACAAAAAAAACTTATTATAATGTTGTGAGTACTTTTATATTTAATAATCATTAACTAAGGTTTTAAAAATTCCCCTTAAATCATCATATGCACTTTATTATTGAACAACAAATATCCTTAATTTATGGCCACTAAGCCTGCCTAAGGTTCATTTAATATTATTTTATGATTAGGCATAAGACATCTCAGCTTAGAAGCTTTACTGAAGATAGATACACATCATAATTACATGTAGTTTTTGCAGATAATATTAAACGTAAAAACTATGTTTGGTGATTTAAAAGCTCTTTAATAAAATATAAAATGGCTTGTATTATTTTCGAATACCTTCACAATAAATACCGTAGTATTTGATTCATATGATAAGAAATTTTCTGATCGTATAAAATAGCAAATCAAGCACATACAATGTAGGTTCATATGATATAGATAACACTTCTTAATCCAATCTCTATCCGTATAAACCAAAATAAAAATTAAAGACCTGTATATTTTGTAACGTGCAATTTCAGATTAGGCAAAATAAAAAACTGTTTTAATTAACAAATAAAGGAAACCTAGAAAACTTTATTCTCTTGTTTAAAAAGTTCCATTTTTATTATGAGATCTTAAGAAATCTTGTATTTTTAATTTTTTAATTAGAGTTGTTTTAAAATAAAATAAATAGATGCTAGTTCTACAGTATAAATTGTTGAAATTATTTGTAGCTAATAGGATGTGACACATTTGCACTAGTATGGGTAGTTATATAATACAAATATATATATATATATATATATAAAGCATTAGTGCAAAATGCACACATATTACAAAAACATATACGCATACATAATTACGCCGATCCTTTGCAGGGAAGGCAACAAATTGTGCAAGTCGCTCAAAAAACAACTTCTGACTTAGTACATTCTCAATTACTTTCGATTCAACAACATCCATACACCAAGGCATACATACTATTTTATTCTTAAAACTCTTAAAATATATCTTTTTCACACATACGTCTACATCATTTGACCACCTATTACATGGCCTACCCTTTTCCTTTGATTCACATACTCTTCCATAAATTATTTGCTTCTTCACTCGATCCACACTCATTCTCTCAAAATGCCCAAAACAAAGTAGGATGCGTCTTACACATAAACGTATTGAAATTTTATTTCAAACCACACTTCTTCAGCGCCCATTAATTAATGACTCTGTTTATACGAGCTTTTGCTCCTATATATCTTAGATATCTCATTCCAAATGCATTCACCTTGCTCTTGTATTTATCCTGACCAAACCGATACTTCATATCCATTCAACAAGGTTGGCTTAAAAAAACATCTAATTACTCCAAATCCCTATATATTTTTATTCTTAACAATATTTCGCATACATTTAACTACTCTTTGAGATTGAACGTGATAAGGGCAAATAAAATTGATAAAAAAAACATGTGTTAAAAAGCGGTTAACCCTCCCGTTTATCGATTTCACCATTTATCCTTCCATTTTTACAAAACAATTAGCCCGAATATAAAAAATATAAATTTATTCTAACAGCTTCGCATTTATGATACCAAGCAATAAATCATTTCATAATCCATCCCAAAAACCATCACCTGCGTTTTGGAGACATTAAAACGAAGATCCATAGCACCTATCGCCACATTAAAAATATTTAATACTTTCTGCTAGTCACTATCACTATCAGATATTAAAGGTATATAATCTGCATATATCAGCAATCTCATATTCACATTATCCATTAGCACACCAAACCCATCCTCACAAGAATGCCTTATACACGTATCCATTAATACATTAAGTAACCATGGAGACATAACACAACCCTGTCTAACGTCTTGTTAAATATCAAACAATGCGCTCAAAGCTCCATCAAGCCTAACGCATGCTTTACTTCTATCATACACTACCATGATTGCATTTAATAACCATTCATCCCCACCATACTCTCAGAACATTCTATAACATACTCCTATTCACCAGATAGTACGCATTCTTCAAAACAACAAATGACTAATACACTTCATTCCCTGTCATCATACATTTCTTAATCACTGTTGCAATACAAATATCAGTTCCATGCAACCTCTATCTGGAAATGAATTACATTGCACACCACAGACCATGTCCGCAGTTTTTTAACGCACCATATCAATTAAGATTCTCTCAAAACCTTTTCCTGAATTATACACATCAATCTTATTTACCATTAATTCTTACGTTCACTCTTACGGCAAATTACAAATTAACAACGACAGCTTTATTCCAATCACTAAAAACGTTTAAAATGCTAGCACACACATTGAACAACTCACACAACTGGGAAAAGTATTATGCCCTCACACTCAAGCATTTTAATTGTGACCCCATCTACGCTGGTGTCTTTGGCATGCTTTAAAAATTTCACAACTCTTAATAATAATAATAATAATAATAATAATAATAATAATAATATTTAGCACCGCGCCTTAGTACCCGTTAGGGTTATACGCTTTAAGAAGTACTAATTACTCTAATGGATTAGGAATTGAGAAGGTTGAATTAGATGAAGTGAACCCGCATTTGCGTGGAGGGAGAGTGGAAAACCATTTAGGAAAAACCACCCCATTTCAGCCGACCGAGACTCGAACCTCGATCTCCCCATCCTCAGCGGTTGAGCTCAACACGACAAGCGCGTTAGCCAACCATGCCACCGAGGCGGCTGTCACAACTCTTAACACCTGTGAAGTAATATTGTATGGTGCTGATATTTAGTTCTTAGTGGAGTGGAAACAGTTAGACAATCTTTGCTGAGGTAAGTGATGGACAAAGTGCGTAAGTTTGCCTGACGTCCAGTTGAGCTACCCAAAATTGCATTATCTTCAAAAATTGAAAAATTGTGGTATTTAATTTGTTTTTTTAGCAAGTGAGTATTTGATTTTAAATTAAAGTGTTAATATTCATGTTACTATTCGTCTATTTAAATATTATTTGTAATTATATATATTAGTACTAATAATATATATTATTAATATATATTAGTATTGATGAAATATATTATTCTTAATTTATTTAGTATTCATAAAATAAATAATTATTAGTAATACTAATATTACTTTTTAATCCAGCATTAGATCATGCTATTAGGGTACCTAATGTAAAGGATTAGGGAATGGTTGATATTATAACGTACAATGCAGCTATTATATTGCGAATATGACTTAGCTGTGATGGCCAATATTAAGGAAGAATCAAATAGACAAAGCTATTATATTTGTTTTAGTGAGGACTTACTTGAATCTAGATATTATATTCTGAAAATTGAAAAATGACACCTGGAGATGGGAATCAAACCCGGGACCTTTGGCTTAGTACGTCAATGCTTTAACCACTAAGCTATCCAGGAATCATCCAGTGGTCAGGGTTAGTGAGGATTTACTCACATATAGATATCATATTCTGAAATTTGAAAAATAACACCTGTATACGGGAAACAAACACGGGACGTTTGGCTTAGCACCTTGGGCATGGGATGATTCCTGTATAACTCAGTGGGTAGAGCATTGGCGTACTAAGCCAAAGGTCCCGAGCTCGATTCCCGTTTCCACGTGTCATTTTCCAATTTTTAAAATATAATATCAAGGAAGCTGTTGCGAGATATACAGAAATTTTATCAGAAGCTAGTAAGGAAACAGGGGTGAGCTGATGGTCTAGGGGTAAAGTATTGGACTTCTATGCTGGGGTTCGGGGTTCAATCCTCGGTCCCGGCGCAGATTTATCTGATTACCAAACACTTCCTTCACCTCTGATAAGATATCTTGTGAACGTGGGGAATGCCAGGCCACTACCGTGGTTTGGATTCCACGTTAAACTGTAGGTCCTCCATTTCATCTCACAATCACCCTACCATTACACATTAGCGTAAGTGCGTATAACCCTAACGGGTAGTAAGATGCGGTGCTAATAATAATAATAATAATAATAATAATAATAATAATAATAATAATAAGGAAACAAATTTAGAAGTGAACGCTGGAAAGACTAAGTATATGAACACACAGTTAACACATGTTTGGGATGGCAGTTCAGAGATTACTTTGAACAGCATAATATTCATCAGGGTTTAAATATTTATAAACTATTTAACTACCAATAAAATTATTAGTTTAGAAACAAGGAAAAAATATATTTGATTAATGCATGCTATTACTCGGTCGGTAAGTTGCCATCTCGTCTTCTCTAAAGGAATGTAAAAACTCATAATATATAATAGAATAATGTTACCGGAACTTCTGTATAGGGTTAAAACGTGGTCTCTTAACTTAAATGAAGAAAAAAATAGGGTTTCAGAAAACAAGGTGCTTAGG
Source organism: Timema californicum (assembly GCA_902141385.1). Classification (NCBI taxonomy): domain Eukaryota; kingdom Metazoa; phylum Arthropoda; class Insecta; order Phasmatodea; family Timematidae; genus Timema; species Timema californicum. Next base: position 317,670 of record CABFOW010000001.1, on the reverse strand, counting down.
AAAATATTTGTCCTAAAATGGATGCCGCTACTTGGGAGTGGATGAGATTACGTATATATGAGTTACATACCCTATACTTATCACAAGACCTTGTTAGGATAATCAAGTTTCGTAGATTTCGGTGGGCAGGACATGGAGAGTGAATGGAAAAATCTATAGTCGTGTTCAGGGTACTGGCTGACAAACCAAATGGGAAAATACCATTGGGAAGACCTAGACACAGATATAAAGATAGAAGGATTACAATAGAATGAACTTGAAAGAGATAGGGTTTGATGAGGGATAAAATTAGCTCAAGAGCGGGGTAGGTCACATGCTTTTTGTTAGTACAGCATTGAACATTCGATTCTATAATTCCATTAAATAAGTAACAAATAATAATAAATATTAATAATAATGAATCATTTAGAATTTTTTTAATACTAATATAAGAAACAATAATATTTGTACTATAAATAACTTAATGAAATTTCGAACTGAACATTGATTTCACAAATTAGTTAAAAAAGAAATTCCACTCCTCTCTCAATGTGAATGTGTGAACATACTCTTAAACAATTAGTTCATTCATTTATGCAATATTAAAATTATAATCACCCCTATATCCACTACGAGTACCTTTGTCCATCCAAAAAAGTATTGAAACCTAGATCAGATAGGAAGCTGACATTTTCAAGTTAAGTAGCCCCCACCCCAAAAGTTTTCAAGCATACATGGTTACCAAAATAACTAAGGTGGCTCCCAATTTGGAGGGAGGGGGATTTTTATGAAAGAAACGTTGAAAAATCACTAAGCCTGGAAAACAAAAGAATCTGAAATTTTTTAGGCAAGCAACCACTAACACCAAAGGTTCAAACAATCTTGGTGACAAAAAATGTCCATTGTTTTCCCAAAATGGGGGGTGGGGGTTCTAAAAAAAAGCTTAAAATTATTAAGGTCCAGAAGAGCTAGGAAGATAAAATTTTACAGACAGGTAGTATTTAGGCCATAAGGATACAGAATATACAAATGAAGACCCATGAAGTAGGAAGATTTTCAAAAATCTGTCTGAAATTTCTGAAACTTAGAATATGTAATCAAATTAAATTTTTCAGTGATGTAACCCCTAGTAAAAAAGGGTGCAGGATTATTTGGTGATGAAATATTTCAAATTGTCCCCCAAAATGTGGGAGTTTAATTAAAAACGGTGTCAGATTACTCTCGAGGACTAGCGTACCTAGGAAACTGAGACTTTTCAGGAAACAAGCCCTTAACCAAAAAGGATGCAGGAACAAGTGATGTCCAAAAATTCACATGAAGGGTCATATTTTTTTTCTAAGCAATGTTAAAAGTAATCAAAGTCCGGACGACTTAGGATTCTGAAATTTTGTAGGAAGGTAATGCCTAGCTAAAACGGGTGAAGGCTTTTACCTACTTGTTGACCAAACATTCACATTGAGACCCCAAAAACTAAAAATAATTTACAAAAAGTGTTGTTTATAATGAAATGATCAAGAGTTTAACAGTTTCACACTTTCATTTGAGTAAATATTTGATCTACTATAGAGTATTTAATTGAATGTGTCTCCAAAATTTTGAGTGTCTCTAAAAAATTATTCGCACTCGCAATCATTGTCCAACTTATGCCAATGGGACACATTACATGACCGGAAATGATGGAGTTGATTTTTAAACGGGTATTATTTTAGTAATATAATAAGTAATTTATAAACATAGCTTTACGTTCTATAACAATAAATATGATTAGAACACTAATTTTATGTTGACCTGCACCAAAATAACTATCGAAATATAAATCTTTAGATCATGAATTATAAACAGAATTCTTAGATAATTACTGAAAAGTACTACATGAAAAATAAATAATATTTATCCTTCATACGAACTCAACCAAAAAATTGTAATTGCAGAAAATAATATGACTCAGACACTAGGCCTACTTATGTAACAGTGAAATATTTTGGTTGAAGATGTGTGACTTGAGTTGAGAAGATGTGGTTGAAGGTACCATTATAAACTATATGGTAATTTTGATCATATTAGGCATCTAATAAAACATTAATAGTTCTCCATATGTACCATACCTGTAAGCATGATATCCAAAATGACCATACATATATGTTGTTAAATAATCTATTGTATTGTGACACATATTCAAAGAAACTTAATATAAATATTTTATCTCTGAAGCATGCAATTATTAAGATAGATTTTTTTTTTGCAAATAATATACTACCTATCAGGTATATCATAATATTTACACTAATAGAAAAGTAAAAATGACTGTGGCATTAAAGAAACACGTCAGCATTTGAATAGAGGGAGAGTGAAAAGCCATTTAGTAAACTTCATATTAAGTTTACAGCGGGGATTTAAGCCATAACCATCTAGTCACTGTAAAACCAAACCATCCCAAGAGACTAACATTGAGAGTATATCAAGAATGTTCAAACAATAATACTGTCGTATTAGATATTTCAAAGTGATTAATGTAATACACGCTTAACAAACAGCCGTGTATTCGAAATGAATAAAGGCAGTATTGCAACAAGTTATATTACTAAAGTAAGAATTAAGAAAAACTGTAAAACATGTTCAGGTATGAATATTAAAACGTAACCAAATAGTATCCTTATTTAAATATGGCATTTGCCTTAGAATGTACCAAATACCTGTAGACTTATTGTCGTACCTTCTAACAACTCGGTATTGAGTACTGGCCTTGTATTGTATGAAACCATCTGTACAGTTAATAGGCCTACGACTCTTTCACGAGTTCATTTTGTCGGGGTGATATTTTAGAATTATATATACTGCTTAAAAATAACTCTATATTCATTTATATCGATTAATATATATTTTTTGTAATAAATTTAGTCACAAGACTAGTTATTAGAAACCCAAACTTTGTTATTGTTATTATTATTTTTATTAGCAACGCGTCTTACTACCCGTTCGGGTTATACGCACTTACGCTAATGTGTAATGGTAGGGTGATTGTGAGATGAAATGGAGGACCTACAGTTTAACGTGGAATCCGAACCACGGTGGAGGCCTGGCATTACCCACATTCACAAGATGTCTTGTCAGAGGTGAATGAAGGGTTTGGTAATCAGATAAATCTGTGCCGGGACCGAGGATTGAACCCCGGACCCCAGCCTAAACTTAATTACAGCTTTGTAATCTTACAGGTGTTTATACATTATACTATTTTACAAATACTCTGATGATATTATAGTGACGACTGTTTATCGGGATCAAAAATAAATAACGAAACAAGAATAAATGAGTTTTTAAAGTTTTCTTGGAGCATCTACAACTGGAGATGTGCACAACACTGGTACAGCTTATCGTATTTAAACATCTTCCCAGTTACTAAGTTTGACATGGAGTTGAACTTTTAGTGGTCACTGCCCTACAAGTGCTCACCGAGTCTGCCAAATCGTTGCTGTTTATTTCTTTGCGTACGGTACGTGAGATAACAAATCTTTCACCTCAAATTATCTTCTCTAGAGTTCATAGCACACGGTGTTGTTTTTTTTAACATGCCAAATATATTTTCACATGTCCTTTGTTTGGAATACTTCACGCTCCCTAGATTATCTTTGTATATATTATTTTTAATATCGTTCAAAAATATTATAAAATTACTTTCATATTCATGTGTTCTCAGATAATTTTTTATTTTAGTATTTAATCAAGACGAATATAAATTGTAAGCTAATAACTTTATTCAAAAACTTAAAGGTAATTTATTTATTACTATGTAAAAAAAATCCACACTAAACCCCTTTTTATTGAGGAAGTAGATCTTTAGATGAATAGAGTGAGATAAATTAAAAACAATGACGATTCAATGTTTGTTAAATAGGTCTCCGGTTCTAATTACCCGGAAAGAAAGAGTTCTGTCGAAATATATTTTGATGTTTAAATTTAATGTTTTTTGTTAAATAGATGTGTATATTCTTATACAGTATAAGTATAAATGTTAGATCATACTACTAAAAAGGTTGTGTTATCTCTTTTTAATCATTTAGTACTAAACAGCGAATTATTAAAATGAAAATAAAGCATTTGAACTCTAATACATTTTAAATTTATAACTGTTAAATAATGAGCATCAGAAGACAATAGACAACATGAAGCCTTAGATACGAAATAGTTATGTAAGAAACTATACTAACATAGCAGCTAGAGAAGCAAACTATAAGATTTGCCACTTGTTCGTCTTATTCTTAGGTGTTAACTATCATTTCAAAAAACCATTCTTAAGCTGGTGACAGACGGATGGACAGGACAATGGAGGGGATTTCATACTGAAGCGTGTGTGCGCATGTGCAATGGACGCAAAAGCACTACACAATCCTTTGAACAAGTTTTGATTAACATACATATGCGATGTTCTCTTTGTTAAGAATCTAATGAATATTATTTGTGCACTGAATCTTTCTAGCATTTAGGGTCATTCCCCTATTTATACTAACATGCTATGTAAGCAAACTGTAGAATCCAAATAAAGTGTACACATATCGGTGTCCAGGTAGGTTTGGAAACTATCTGTAAGAAAAAATTGATTATGCCAACCCAGATTATTACCATGAAATCCCCATGATTAGCAAACCCGTTTATTTTAAGCTACGATTTAGACAATGTGACTACCAACGAGGGTTAGGAAATAAAAAAAAACTTACTGATTTGGTCCCATTTGACGACTATTCATGTATTAAGATTACACACTATTTACGTAACAGAGAGTATCCAATAAATGATAAAGCCTAGTTTTCACGTCAGAGTTCAGGGTCGCAACATTATTATTATTATTATTATAAGCACCGCGTCTTACTACCCATTCGGGTTGTACGCACTTACGCTAATGTGTAAAGGTAGGGTGATTGTGAGATGAAATGGAGTACCTACAGTTTAACGTGGAATCCGAACCACGGTGATGGCCTGGCATTCCCCACATTCACAAGATGTCTTGTCAGAGGTGAAGGAAGGGTTTGGTAATCAGATAAATCTGTGCCGGGACCGAGGATTGAACCCCGGCCGCCAGCACAGAAGTCTGACACCTTACCCCTAGACCGCCAGGTCACCCACGGGTCGCAACAGTTCCCAAACTAAAATAAGGAACAAATACAGTAGAGGGGGTGCCTGACCAGGATTTATTCATACGCCCAAAGAAAGTATTTTAATATATATGAGATGAGAAAATGGAGATTAGAATTTGTTAAGAATATGTTACAACTTAGGTCTAATTAAAATTCTATTTATTTTGTGGTACATATTAATACACGTCTGTGCTTTATGCAAACACACACACATATGTATATATATGTTTGTAAGTATATATATATATATGTGTGTGTGTGTGTGTGTGTTTGCATACAGCACAGACGTGTATTAAGATGTACCACAAAATAAATCGAATTTTAATTAGACCTGTTTTTCTGATTACCAAACCCTTTCTTTACCTCTGACAAGACATCTTGTGAATGTGATGAATGCCATGCCTCCACCGTGGTTCGGATTCCGAGTTAAACTGTAGGTCCTCCATTTCATCTCACAATCACCCTACCACTACACATTAGCGTAAGTGCGTATAACCCGAACGGGTAGTAAGACGCGGTGCTAATAATAATAATAATTAGACCTAAGTCGTTACACACACATATATATATACATATACATATACAAACATACACTAATGTGATACGGATGTAATTATTAATGAAGTAAAGTAAGAAATTTATAATTAATGGTGTCTGTAGGGCTTATATATATATATATATAAAGATATACTTTTTAGTACTTATAAAATGGATAGAAAGCTAAATTTAGTGAATTTGTAGAGGAACCACTCAAAAGTTACAGGCCTTCCGAAATTGAAAACCGATAAAAATTAGAAATTATAAATAATAAAAGCTTGATTTGTTGAAATATTTTAATTCATCGACATATTATTTGAACTTAAAAAAAGAAAAGAGAAACTAAAATAGACATTCCAAAGAAAATTTGCCTATATTAATACATTTACCAGTTATTATAATTTTGTGTTTACCTTCGTATTTATATTATTTAATCTAAAAAAGTGTTCATCCTTCAAATAAAGATTAAACAGATAGACTAACGTTCATTATTTTTATCTAATTTAATATTATATTTACAAATTTATTCAACCAGACAAATCAATGAATACTATAATTCAAAGACTTCTTGAGAATGAAAGAGTGTTAGAGGATACATTGACAGAAGTAAGCTCTTTTAGTGAATATGCAATACTATTTCTGCTAGATCTTTGATTTCATTTGTGTATTTGGTTCATCGTCCTAACTAAGAAGCTGTAAGAAGCTTTTTTTGCTAACTTCATAGATTATATTAAAAAAAAAAAAAAACTATAATCAC